>APFE030847565.1:0-15083 GCA_000404065.3 Pinus taeda | reverse complement strand
GCCAGTTGAATGGCAACCAGACTTGTTCAATCCGCCCATTCTCACAGTCATGCATATTCAGAGTATAGCTTATGTAATTTGACGAAATAAGGTTAGGCACTTACCTTTGCGGCCGTGGACATGGTTTTTTTCAGGTTTCGGGACGAGGGATGCTGGATCTGCTTGTTGTTGTGTCGTGCACAAGTGCTGGAGCTCCTCTTCATTGGCTGTTGCTAGCTACGAGACTTTGAGACCCGTTTCCCTGGTGGTGAATGCTTCATGCACCGGTTTTGCGAGCTGCTGGTGTCTTCATGGTATGTGCTCCAGCTGGATCAGCTGCTACAAGATTCCTGTAGGACATCCTATAGCCGTTTCTCCTTCTGGGGTGCATGATGAAATAAATGGATTCACTTTCACAAGTGAAGGGCCTTGAGGTCGCTTTGACAGGTGAAGTGTGTGAACCTCAGAATGCCTTATTTTCGATTTGAAAAAAACAAATTTTTATCTGAAAAAACAAGGTTCTGGTATGCATGTGCAAGTATATTCGACTAGATGGGAGCAATGGTGGTGAAAGGAGGTGAAACAAGTGGAGGATGGAAGAAAAGAGTGGTTGCATACCTTCTCAATGGGATTCAAGCTTCAAATCCTTCTCCATAATCGGTTCTGGCCCGCCCAAAATCTCTACAAGATGTTTCCTGTAGAAATACAGAACTTCCTGTAAAAAGTCCTGTAGCTTCCTGTAGAAGGCTGAACCATGACCAGATTGTGTCCAAACTGTTAACACCCAGGTTGTCCTCTTTGACTCCAGGGAGGATACGGCCGGGGTAACCACTAACCAATCTTTGGGCTACAGCTTCTAGCCCAGCTGTAGTCAGAGAGGGCTCTCTCTATTAGTTATGTCACTGCTTTCAGTGAAGGTTTTAGGCTAGTTATGGAGTGAAATCTTGGTTGTTTTCGTGTTTGGTTGGGAGGATGCTTCCTGATAACTTTTAGTGTCTGATTTTAGGTGTAACTAATCCATTGGGCAATGGGGTCTTGGACTAGTGTTTCCATGAGGTTTTGACTGAAATGTAAGGAAAATACAGGGCCTGTATGTATTCTGTGACACAAACTATGAAGATTGAGAGGTGAAAATGGAAACAACTTAGCAAAAAGCAATGAAGAATTTTTTACTTAAGCTGACTTGAGTGAAAGAGGTCCGTTATCTGGGAGCAATTTCTTGAATTCCTGAAATAACATTCTCTGGTGATGATACAGTATTAAAGGTAGCATTGAAGAATTACTCTTTAAGTACCATAACTGAAGAAAACATATACAAACAGCTAGGATTGAAATCAGGGTAATCAAAGATTAAATCCTGAGTTATTCTTTTTTCTAGTTCGGAGAACTGAATATGTGCGGGAAACATGAGAGTTACAAGAAAGTATGGCAAACATAATCATAACAGTAAGGAATAAGGAAACTTATTGAGCCATGGAATACACAGGAATCCTGTACTTTGAAGCCACACACTAGCAAAACATCATGAGAGACAATATCTGAAGAAATCCCATTGCTTTTTGTATTAGCTGCCTGAATCTTTACAGTATAAGAGCAACAGAAGAGAAAACGAGAGCTTCTTTACATCCGGAGTCCAACCCCTCTAAACAAACGCGAGGGGGAATATATAGAGGTTTCATACAAAAATATCTCAGGTATTGAGTCATCTGAGAGGAAAATATCTCTTACACTTGTACAAGGAGAGTAGATGAGAAGTTATTGCAAGTATAAATGATTCTTAAAAGCTTTTAACTCCTGTCAGGATAACCTTTTGACCTTTGGGCACTGCGGAATTAGCTGCGCGGCTTTATTATAAATGTAGCATGAAGTACTCTGCCACTCTGATTTTTGCATCTTCTTGACCCTGCCACCTGTACTTGCTGATGCTGCTGCTGATGTTGAGTACCTGTGCTGAGTTGGCTCAGCGCCTTCATATTTGTTGTTATGGCCTTTGCCCTTCTGTATCTGTAATGTAAATCTTTTTTCAACAAAGATTTAATCCTCTTAACTTTGATTTAACAGTAACTTTATCAAATCTTGCCATGTGTCTGGAGGGGGAAGCTGATGCCTCAAAATTGACCCTAAGGTCTCATCAGCTTCTGTGTACTTATAGAAATGAGGAGGCTCATCAAACAGGTGTGAAACTTCATTTCTAATAAAAAACAAATTGTCTAACTTTTCAAAAAGAATTTGCCCTGTTACTGGGCCTGCTGAAGATGTTCCTGGTGTTTCAGCAATCTGAATTGCTGCAAAAGTGCTTACTCTCTTGATATATTTTTCATGAGAGAGCAATTTCCCTGATTCTAGCAAGTTAGGGAGCCCTCTGTCCTGCAGGGCTACAAACCTGTTCTGAAATTTATTTATATCCGCTTGCATGTCTTGGATTCTCCTGTCCAGGGTTTGGATCAAATTCTTCATTGTTGTGGCTCTTTTGATCAGGGAAATGGTTTCGGTCCTATTAGCAATTCCCATTTTTATCAGCTGGGAACTAGTTCTATAGTTAAGGACCTCAATCATCCTGGGGGCAAGGTCTGCCATGTTGCCTAGGGAGTTTCTTGCTCTTTGCAGTTCTTTTCTTGCCCTGCCAATGAGTCCCACCTGCTCATAAATGGCATCAATGTACTCCCATTGGTTGGTTATTGATTGCCCAATAGCAGTCCAAATCACCTGCTTAAGCTCTGCTGTAACCTTTTCAAAATTTAGCTCTTTTCCTAGCTGTGCAATTGTCTTCTTAAGAGCTTTTACTTCTCTCTCCCTTTCAGCCACATTTTGCTTAGACTTATCATATTTCTCATTTATCTTTGCTAAGCTTTCCTTGGCTTGGTTGAGTTCTGACATCTGAGCCTCTAGCACCTGGAGTTCTTGCCTTAGTTTTTGCATGTCTAGGCTCTCGGCCTGCTCTGTTGTTGGTGTTGTAGTGGCCGGTGTTGTTTCTGGTGCCTGTTGCTTTGGAGAGATGTCCTCTTTAGGGGTCTCCTCGAGGTCTATTGTCTCTGTGGGTGGTTTGGAAGACTGCCCTTGTTCTCTCCTCTGTAGAGCTGCTTCTAGTGTTGTTTCTGTGTCCTGCAGCTTTTGTTGGGTGTCAACCAGTTCCTTATATAAGGTCATTAGCAGTGCAGTACATCCTTCTCGGTCTTCTGTTGGGCAACTTCATCTGTTTGGGGATGTAGAGTTGGTGGTACTTCATTTCTTTCTTTGATTGCAGCTACATCTGCATCCCTTAGTTTAAGGACCTCCTGTATGGCCTTAACATCATTGGGATCATGTCCAAACTCTATGATGATTTCTTCTAATGCCTTGATCCTATTGTCCTTGGCTTGAGAGGATGCCCTCTCCAACTCAAGCTGAGCTGCAGTGTTGTTTAAGCTATTTTGCAGCCTGTAATTTATCAAGGTCTTATCTGCCAGGGTGGCATAGACCATCTCACCCATCTGCTTGTGGAGCTCGATCTGGTCCATGGGGAGGATGTCCTTTGCAAGGACTTCTAAGTTTGTCCTTATGTAATCCGCAGCTGTTTGAGGTTGCTGCACTGTAGGGGCGAAATGGCTCATTGTCATTTTGCCTTCTTGCACATCAAAGGCAGCCATTAGTCTTTGTTGGTTTGGAGGGGCCATGTTCAACAAATGATTATAGAGCCTGATTTTAATTGGCTCACTTCTCCTCTTAGCGTCCTTGAACTGCTCCTTTATGCTTGCAGCTGCACTCTTTTCTTGTCCTGAGGAGCTGACCTCCCCAAGTGCTGCCCTATCTTGCTCTTGATCCAATGAGCTGGCAGAGGTCTCAAGGCTTTGCAGTTCTTCTTCTGAGAATGGATTGAGCCTCTGCCTCTTGTCTGGTCCTTCCGTGAGGGGGGTATCCCTCTCCCTTTTCCTGCTAGTGTCCTCCCTCTGAGGGGTTTGGAGGACTAAGGAGTCTACCCTAGAGTCCTGTCTAGGAGGCGCCATATTGGTTGCTCTTCCTTGGGTGGCTGCCTGGCCTTCTACTGTTTGCTTTTCTTGATCCTGATGATCAGTTTCTTGCTGGTGTTGCTGCTGTTGCCCTTGCTGGCCCTGTTGGCCCTGTTGGCCCTCTGCCTCTCCCATTTCTTTTCCTTTACCTTTGTTCTGCCCCTGATCTGAAGTTTGTGCTGCCCCTTGTTCTGTTGCAGATGAGGAAGCTGGCACTGTTGTGTGAGAACTTGGTAGGGCAGGCACCTGAGAAGGACATTCCAAGTCAGCCATTTTTAACAAATGTCTTCTAGCCCTCTCTACTAACTCTTCCTGAGATACAGGCTCTATTAAAGTGTTTTTCTTCCACTTTGGCTGGTTGGCATGTCTTGATATATGTAGCTGACTCTCATGCTCATAGCTAGAGAGTTTATATTTTAATCTTCTCGAAGATATAAAGCCATTGGGGTCATAGGGCTTCCAGAGGAAACTAAGTGTTAGGCCAAGGCCTTCCAACATCCTATCTGCCTGCTTCCATCCTTCTCTTTTGTTTAAAACCAAATGACCAAGCTGGTTTTTAACTTTGAGTTGTGCCTTCTTGCCCTTCCCTGCAAAATGGATCTGATCGGCATTGCCGAATTGTCTAAAATACTCCAGGGCAAAGAGCCTCATGGGCACAAATTTGGGTAGCCTGAATGGGCGCAGCTCACACCCATATATCCTAATCACAGTGTGATGCTGGTAGAAATACCAGTCCCCTATGCTGTAGGCCGTGGACAACTGTAGAATTCTCTGCATTTCATCAAAGAGTCTTGGAGGAGGTTTTGTCATAAGTAGAGATAGGGCCGGATGAATGAACAGATCTATGAACTCACAATATGTATAGGGTGAGTAAAAACGGATATGGAAGATTGAGCTCCAATATACAACCGATCTTGGGTTTCCTGCTGCATCAGTTCTCTTGATTTCAAAAGAGAATTTTTCATGTTGGTGATACAGAATAAGATGATAAATATATGAGGTGTATCTGAACACCCTCTCTCTGGATAAGTGCAGGAATTGCTCATGTATTTTGTCAGAGATGTATGTGGCATAGTCATAGCAAATAGGGGCCTTCCCAGGGGCAAACATTGTCATCATGACTAGCACAGTTTCCTCTGTAAACTCCATTGATTTATATCCCAGAACTGAGCTTACCATATGGGCCAGGTCTAGTCCAAGTTGATTTAGGTATCCATCAAAGATGGGAGGATGCAGCACTGTGTCTGACTTGCTAAAAGTTGATTTAATTCAGGATCTCTCCCTCGTAATACTTGGTCCCTTGGTTGATTAAGTCCAGCAAGGATAAAGGAACCAATTTCTTGTGAGTTTTGAATTGAACCATATCCCTGATGGCCTGAGGGGTGGTATAGAATACAACTTCACCCTGGGGATTCATTACAGCCCTCTGTGTTGGATCATAACAACTGGCACATAAGTAGATGAGGTCAGGGAATTGTCTGACTTGAGGCATTTTAAAAGTTGGGAGGGAAGACTCCCAAATTCCTAGGATATCTGTTCCATCTCTGTGCCTAGCCCTGAACTCATTTAGCAGGTGAATATGAAATGTGCATCTTGATCGGTAGTCTTCCGAGATCTGGTAATCTAGGTCTGCCAAATCCTGCCAGTCTAGCTCTCTCTGAGGAGAATTTAGAGGAGTGACATTAAGGACTACAGGGGTATCCATGTTTGATCCAAGTAATCTTCTGAAATGCCGGGTATGCTGCTTGAAACACTGAAATTGAGGGGGACTAAGTTTAGCAGGGTTGGTGCACAGTCAAGGATAACAATGCTGGGCCTTTTGGGGAGGGCTTTCAGCAGTGGGGAAGACCTCCCTTGTCAGTTTGGGAGTAATGCAGGAAGTCCACGGTTGCGCGAACAGGGTAGGTTTTTTAGCAGAAATTGCAGTCTATCCGAGGTCTCCACCGCTATGTTTCAACTCTAAATGGTCGAATAAGGGTAGGATACAGTTGGTTTATCGGTGGAATTTCAATTTAATGGCTTTTTGTGGTGGTTTTTACAATAATTTTAAGAAAAAACCAGTTCGCAGGAGGACGAAGACTCAAATACCTGTTAAACAATGGCCTGGACTGAAGAAATGGCTGGGTTTGCGCGCTGGATTCTTTAAAAATGGTCGCGGGCCGGCTGGTTGAACGGTCGTCGTGAATTACATGCAGACAATTGAGCAGTGTTTTTCTAAACAATATGACAAAATTGCGAAAAAACGGCGAAAATATGGCTTTTTAGTTTTATTGGCGCGCTTTTTGGATGACGTAAGCATGACGTCATCATGGGGGACTGGGTTGGATGACGTCAGCAGGACGTCATCGGGTGACGTGGCGGTCAACGACCGGTCCATGGGGGCGATGAAGTGGCGACCACGTGGGCGAATGATGGACGAGGTGGGCAGATGTGGTGGTGACGTGCGTGATAGCAAGACGGGGACGTGGACGGGACAGATGTCACCATATCGGGACCCTTCCTGTACGACGAAGAAACTGTCAGACGGGCTCTGATGGAATTTGGGTGCGCCATCTATCCTCGCGTGACGTAAGTGTCTGACAGATATCGGAAGGTATCTGTCAGACGTGTAGGGTGCTCCGATATTGATGTGGGCCGTCGATCTGGAGACGCGCGATCCAACGGCTGTCGGGAGCTCAACTTGCACGGGCTGTAACTCCTGCTTTTATTAACTTCCGGACGTCAGGATTTCCCGAAATCAACGCCAACCGTAGATCTGGGACAGATGCTATCTGATGGTTATCGGACGGGCAATCTGCGCGAACTGTAACTGTGCGTGGGCGGGCTTTAAACAATGATATTTCTTCTGCAAACGTGACGGCGGGACCCTCCATACGCTAATTGATTTTTTGAAGAATTTTCAATAGTTTTACTTACCAAAATAATTCGGTCCGCCAACCTTAGGAAAACATGCAATTTGCGGGTTTGATATAAAATTTGGGCATAAATCTTTATGAAGGCAGAGACTATAGGGAAAGGGGTCCAATGGTTTTTATACAATATGAAAGGGTAAATAAGCTCCCGACCTTAGGATAAGGCGGGGGAAGGATAATTTCATAATATTTTTCCTCTCTTGGGTGTTTTTTATGGGATTAAAAGGTTTTTCAAGGGTTTTTAAGGTCGAAATGGAACTTTTGGGTAGGGAAACCGGTTGAGATGGAGCAAAAGGTGGAACATGGGTTCTTGACCTTAGCCAGGGGCTAATTCAATTCCCAGGGAGCGAACATTATGGCTATAGTGCCCAGGAGGGGGTATTTATACATTGTGGGATTTATACACCATGGTGTTTATAATAATAGGGATAATGGGGTATAGGGAGCTAAGTAGTAGAGTTAGTTGTTAACATGGAGGGAACATATGAGTGAGGGCTAATTCAACCAAGTTTTCTTTGAAAATAACTTGGAATCAAGAGTAGATGAAAATGAAAAGAGTTTTACACAAAAAATGTGGCTTTTGAAAGCCATTAGTACCATGAAAAAACTTTGAATTTGTTGTATGAACCAGTGGATGAAGGGGTGTTAGTAATGAGTGATATACAAATGAAAAACGAGGGAGTTAGTCATGCTCCAATCTGTTTCCTTTCTTGTAGATGTTTGAGCAACTTTGGTCTTGAAAGAGACATCACTTCTGCAACCCCATCTACTTACCCAACTAGTTTTCCTAACATTTTTTTTGTTCCTTCTTGGAGGGTGCACTTGGACTTGCAAACCCTTTTGAATGCCTTTTTCTTTTCTTTGGCTTTTTGCTTTCATCTCCTATCTAATACAACCCTTATTCCTTCCAAGGTCCCAGATTAAGCAGTTGGGAACCTTAGCTTCTCTACCTAGCTACTGATCTGCCAAGATTAAACAGTTTGGACAGATCTCATTCTCTATTCTACAACATAAATTGAAAACCTGGCATGATCCAGATTAGACTGTTGGACCATCCATAAACTTTTGTGAAAATGCAGGCCTATGTACACCTTTTCCTGTAAATATGAAGCCTTTGTGACAGCAAAATGGAGCATATTTGGCACTTACATTTGCCAATCATGAAATATGAAACCTATTGGTTAGGTATCCAACATGTACTATGTATCATTTATAAATTCTCAAGGAATACATGGATATATTTCCTTAAGAATAAATCTGAAGTCTTTGACAAGTTTAAAGAATTTAAGGGTCTGGTGGAAAACTAGACAGAGAAGAAGGTAAAGGAGCCGAGGACAGATAACGGTGGAGAGTTTTGCAATAAGGAATTTGAAGAATTTTGTAAGAAGTGTGGTATAGCACAATAGAAGAATACTCCATATATGCCTCAACAAAATGGAGTTACAGAAAGAATTAATAAGACGTTAATGGAAAGGGAAAGAAGCATGCTTAGTGGTGCCGAGTTAGAACAAGAATTTTGGGCAAAGGCGGTGGAGACAACATGTTACCCAGTCAATAGATCTCCGTCATTAGCGTTGGAGGTTAAGACTCCATAAGAGGTATGGACTGGTAAGAAACCCTCTCTTTCACATCTGAGGGTATTTGGATGTGATGCATATGTACATGTTCCAAAGGAGAAATGAACTAAGTTGGATAGTAAATCTGAAAAGAGAATATTTATTGGGTATAAGGATGGTCTAAAGGGTTACAAGATTTGGAACCCAGTAAAAAGGAAGGTTGTGTACAACCGAGATGTGGTGTTCAAAGAGGTGAAAGATATTATTAAACATGAATTCCAACCAAAGGAACTTGAAGATAGAGTCTGAGCTAAAGGAAGAAGAATCAGACTCTACAACAGAGGAGGAATCAAAAGATGAAGAGCCACAAACTCCATGTGTGAGAAGATCAGTTTGAGAAAGAAGGAAGCCAAAAAGGTATAGTCCATTTTCTTTTTGTTCAAATTTTGCTTTATCTATTACTCATGATGATCCTAGAACTGTGAAGGAGGCAATAGATTCAAAGGATGGAAATCTCTAGAAAGAGGCCATGGCTGATGAAATGACATCTTTGCACAAAAATGAGGCTTGGGATCTGGTGGAGTTGTCGGCTGGAAGGAAACCCATTGGCAGCAAATAGGTGTTCAAAAAGAAGCAAATGCAGAAGGAAAAGTGGAGAAATACAAAGCTCAGTTGGTAGCAAAAGGTTATTCCCAGGTTCTGGGAAATGATTTTGGTGATATTTTTTCTTCTGTTGCCAAGGTAACTTCTATTAGATTACTTTTATCTATTACTGTTGCTTTTGATCATGAGGTAGAAGAGATGGATGTGAAGACAACATTTCTTCATGGGGATTTGGAAGAGGAGATCTACATGAAGCAACCTATAGGCTTTGCGGTGAAGGGTAAGAAAGAACTGGTATGCAAGTTAAAGAAGTCTTAGTATGGGTTAAAACAGTCAACAAGGATGTGGTATCAGAAATTTGATACATTTATACGGGGACTTGGCTTTTCCAGAAGCAAAGAAGATCATTGTGTGTATTTTAAATTAATTAGTGACTGTGTCATTTATCTGGTCTTGTATGTGGATGATATGTTGTTGGTTAGAAATGACAAAGGAATTATCTGGGATTTGAAGACCCAATTGTCCTCCAAATTCGACATGAAATATTTTGGTTCTGCAAACTATATTTTGGGCATGGAAATTAAAAGATATCAGGCAAAGAGGAAGCTCTAGTTAAACCAGAGGAAGTATGTCGAGACAGTACTGCAGAGGTTTAATATGCAAGATGGTAACTGATGAAGGTTCATATTCCTGTAGGTGTGAGGTTATCTACTAAACAGTGTCCCAAGACACAAGAAGAGGAAGAGGACATGTCCCGTGTTCCATATGCAAGTGCAGTCAGTAGCCTGATGTATGTAATAGTCTATACTAGACCATACATTACACACGTAGTGGGAGTATTGAGCAGGTTTATGTCAAAACCAAGGAAGGAGCACTAGACAGTAGTGAAGCGAGTTTTCGGGTATTTGCGTGGCACTAGTGATTATGGTTTGTGCTACCAAGGAAGACCAGGATTGGACAAAGTATTGGATATTTGTGGCTTTGTTGATGCTGACTATGCTGGAGATCTGGATAAAGGAAGATCTACAAGTGGGTATGTGTTTAACCTATTTGGAGGTGCAGTCAGTTGGATGAGTAAGAAAGAATCTGTAGTGGCACTATCAACTATAGAGGCAGAATACATGGCAGCCACTCATGCAAGCAAGGAAGCAGTTTGGTTGCAAAAATTGTGTTCAAGTATGGGGTTAGTACAGGGAGCTATAAGGATAGACTGTGACAGCCAAAGTGCAATTTTCTTGGCAAAGAACCCTTCATATCATTCAAAGACAAAGCACATTGATGTTCAGTATCACTTTGTGAGGGATATGATGGAAGACAAAAAGGTGTTGCTGGTAAAGGTAGACACTTTGAAGAATATTGTAGATGCATTAGGAAAATTTGTGAGCTCTGAGAAGTTCTCTTGGTGTAGAGACACAATGGTCATTGCAGGGCTGGATAAATCACTAAGCTCTCTTGTGGAAAGAAAACAACAAGTGGGAGAATGTTGGGTTGTGTTATATTATTTCTACGACTATCCCACGTAGTTAACTGGGGGTTAGAAGGGGGGCGGAGCCCCCCATTCGTTGCATAGTTGGAGGTCACAGGGGGTTTGAGGGGTGCCGCTAAGCCCACTCTATGGGGTCTGGGGTAGCACCCCAGAAAATTTTAGTTTCAGACCCTATGTTAGGTTGGCCGGACCCACCTATGGTTTTGTGCATGATTTTCATACATGTTTTTGGATGCGATGGTTTTTCGGTCAATGGTATTGGATGCTTAGGAATGTATAAATAAGTATTGTAACATCTAAAGGGACATAATGAAAAATCAAGCTGGTAATCATGATTTTGGGATCCACGGGAAAATCTCTATATATATGTGTTTTATGTGTTATGGTCTCGCATTGTTTATTTTCTGTTTTAGAATTAGTATGCAAGTAATTTCTATATGGGGTTAAAACCTCTCTCTCTCTCTCTCTCTCTCTCTCTCTCTCTCATCTATATAATCTTCATATATCATATATATATACTATAACACATTAAACATGTGTGTGTTATATATATGATATGTCTATATGGTTTAAGTATATATTATATATATAACACATAACAAACACATATAATTATAATATATATATATATATATATATATGTACGTGTGTGTGTGTGTGTCTCCCTTTCTCTTCTTCCTTTCGCTCTATATCTTTGTCACTTCCCTTCATTTTATCTATTTATCTATGTCACCATATCTCTCTCTCTCTCAATATCTATCTCCAACACTCTCTATATTCTTCTACTCTGTCTCCCTCTTTTCATTTTTTCTCCCTTGATATCCCTCCCCTCCTCTATCCCATCCCACTATATCTCCCTCCATCTCTCTCTTTCTCTCCCTAGGACTCTCTATCCCTATATGTCCATTTACATATTTATTTTTTCTTATGTATATTTTCTTCCCTCTTTATATTTATCTCCCTCTTTTTTTGCATCTGTGTGTGTGTGTGGGTGAATGCACATGTCTCTTCTTCCCTCTCTCTCCCCATTTCCTCCTCACACTACTCTCCATTTCTCTCTTATTTCCCCTCTCTCTCCCTCTTTATCACTCTCATCCTCCCTATCATCCCCCACTCCACTCTCTCTCTGTCCCCCCACCCTTTAGAAACTATGCCTCGCTAGCTTTATTCTATCTCCCCATCTCTCTCTCTCTCTCTCTCTCTCTATATATTATATATATATATGTGTGTGTGTGTGTGTGTGTGTGTGCCCTAGTCCCTATGTCTTATTATCACTTTATGACTCCATATCTCATCTATTTCTCCCTCTCCCCCTTCCCTCCCTTAGCACCTATGTCTCTCTAGTTTCATTTCTATCTCCCCCATATCTCCTTCTCTCCGCACCCACTATCTCTCTCTCTACCCCATATATATCTATTTATTTCTCACCCTCTCTAACTCTATTTACCTCTCTCTCTCTTTCTCCCCCCACCCTCCTCCCTCCCTCCCTTCCTAATTTTATCCATGCTTCAACTCCCCCTACCCACTATCTTTTCCCCCTCTTTACCCTAGAGTGATATCACTCTCTCCCTCCCTTTACCCTTCAATATCTCTCCCACTCTCCCTCTTTCTCCTTTAACTTTTCTCTCCAACTTTGTTTGTATCTTCCCCTTCATTCTCTATATCTCAATTTCTATTTACATATGTTATTATCTCTCTATCTCTTATTGCATCTCTCTCTCTCTCTCTCTCTATATATATATATATATATAAATTTCTCCCTTTCTCTTCTTCCTTTAACTCTATATATTTCTCCCTTCCCTTCTTTTTATCTATTTCTCTATCTCACCACCTCTCTCTCTCTCACTTTCTCTCTCTCATCCCACCCTTCTCTCTTAGTATTCTTTTCTATTTCCCCTTCAATCTTGCCATCCTTGACTCCTCTCTGACTTTGTATCTCAAACCGCTTTATTTTCTTCCACTCCCTCTCATTATTTGTCTCTTTTATCTATTGATATCCCTCCCATATTCTATATTATCCTTGTATATGTCCCTCCATCTCTCTCTTTATCTCCCCTCAACTTTATATCCCTATATTTCCATATTTCTTTTTTCTTTGTATATATTTTCTTCCCTCTTTGTATTTATCTCCCTCTTTTTGTGCTCCTCTTTGTGTGTGTGGCTGCACGTACATGCTTCTTATTCTCTCTCTCCCCATATTTGCTCCTGGCACTACTTCTATTCATTTCTCTCTTATTTCCCCTCTCTCTCCCCTCGATACTTTTGTCTATCTCTATCCGTATGCCTTGTTAACACCCAGGTTGTTCCCTTTGACTCCAAGGGAATACGGCCGGGGTAACCACTAACCAATCTTTGGATTACAGCTTCTAGCCCCACTGTAATCAGAGAGGGCTCTCTCTTTGAGGTTTGTCTCTGTTCTGCGGAGATTTTAGGCTAGTTATGAAGTAAGGGTTTCAGTTTATGTTTGGTTGAAAGGATGTCTATCTGTACCTAAAGTGGAAATCTGTAGAGAATGTTAGTGCATTGGGCAATGGAGTTTGTGGCTGCTGGTTTTTTGAAATTTTGAGTTGAGCAGCTGAGATTACAGGGCCATTTGCATACTTCATAAAACAAACTTGAAATTATGATGGTGAAATGTAAATAACCAGTGAAAAGCAATTAAGAATTTTTCACTAAGCTGGGGTGTGGGAAAGAGATATATTCCTCAGGAGCAAACTTGAACTCCTGAAACAATAATCACAGTGGAAGATATAGTGTGAAAGGGCAGCAATTAAGAATTACACCTTTATTACTATAACTGAAGAAAAAATTTATAATAGCTTAGATTGAGCTCAGGGTAATCTGTGATTAAATCCTAGAACTATTCTTTTTCCTTGCTATTAACTGTAAAGCATAGAAGCATGAAAGAGATATGAAAAGATAACAAAACACATAACGAAGAGGTTTAGGGAAAACTTATTGTGCCA
The DNA here is from genome assembly GCA_000404065.3 of Pinus taeda. NCBI lineage: Eukaryota > Viridiplantae > Streptophyta > Pinopsida > Pinales > Pinaceae > Pinus > Pinus taeda. Next base: position 1,595 of record APFE030847565.1, on the reverse strand, counting down.
TGAAGTACGTAGGAATCCTGTAACATTCAGTTAAACACCACAAGGCATCAAACAACACAGAGCTTTGGAAATTCCATCGGCTTTTGTATTACTTCTCTGAAAATTTACAGTAAAAGAACTCTAGAAGAGACATCAACAACAACCAACCTCTGCAAACTCATGTGAGGGGGAATATACAGAAATGTTTCATACAAAATATCTCAAGCATTGAGTCATCTGAGAAATAAATATCTTCACCAACTCGTACAGGAATTAGCAGATAAGAAGTTATTGCAGCTTTCAATACAACATGAATGCTCTTTAATTCTGTCAGAAGATTTTTTGACCTTTGGAGGTCATTGAGTCGGTTGAACGCTTTGTTGTAAATGATGAATGATGTGTCTTTGCAGCTCTGCCCTCCTGTAGCTTTTCGGCCCTGTCACCTGTGACTATCAGTGCTGCTGTGGTGGCCAAATAGTTTCGCTGAGTTGGCTCAGCCTCTTTTCTCCATACATGCTGATATATCAAAATTTTCCTGTGCATGACAACTTACATATTTCAATGGAAAAAAACTTGATTACTGGCTCTAGTTTAGTAGTAATTGTATCAATCCAGTCCAGACTTCCTGTGTGGGCAATTGATGTCTTAAAATTGCCTCTATAGTCTCATCCGCCTCTGTATATTTATAGAAATTCGGAGGCAAATCAAACAAGTGATTGATTTCATTCATGATAAAAAATAAGTTCTCTACCCTGTTGTAGAGATTCTGTCCTGATGCTGGCCCTGATTCTCCTGAAGTGCTGGGCTTTTCTGCAATCTGATTTGTAGCAAAGGTGTTGACCCTCTTGGCATAATTTTCATGGGAAAGTAGTCTTCCTCCGCTGCCCATTAATTTAGGAAGACCTCTGTTCTGCAATGCTATAAATTTGTCCATGAATTTATTAATCTCTGTCTACATATCCTGGCTTCTTCTCTCTAATGTCTGTACCAGGGTTCTTAGTGTCAGGACCCTTTTTACTATTGAAATGGTCTCAGTCCTATTGGTAATTCCCATTGTGGCGAGCTGAGAACTTGTTCTGTGATTAAGCACATTGATCATTTTGGTGGCAGCCTCAGGCATATTGCCTAGAGATGCCCTTGCTCTTTGGATTTCCCTATGTACTTTTCCAATGAGCCCCATCTACTCATGAATAGCCTCAATATATTGCCACTAGTCAGTGATGGATTGGCCAATATTGGCCCATAGGACTGTCTTGAGCTCAGTTGTTACTTTATCAAGTGTGAGCTCTTTCTCGAGCTCATTTATCCTCCTTTTGAGAATCTTTATCTCTCTTTCTTTCTCAGCTACGTTCTGCTTGGATTTATCATATCTTTCATTGAGATTAGCCAAAGTTTCTTTGGCTTGATTCAGCTCTGTCATTTGGGCCTCCAAGACCTGAATTTCATTCTTGAGTTTATGCATATCAAGACTTTGAGCCTGCTCTGTTGTTGGTGCTGAGGTAGAGGGTGTTGTTTGCTCTGTCTGCTGAATGGGAGGGGCAGTGGTTTGAGGAGCTTCCTTTCCAGAGTTGATTATTTCCTGGAGGGGGCCTGAGAAGTTGGCCTGCCTCTTTCGT
>APFE030847560.1:32965-43221 GCA_000404065.3 Pinus taeda | reverse complement strand
AATCCACATAACAAATGCTTCTAGAAAACTCTAGAATTAACCCAAGATGAGTTTTTTAAGATAAAGATTGCGCCTTTTGACTTTTACAGGGGTACACACCTTCCCCTTTACATACAGAGAGTATAAGTACACAGATACCTTGAACAAAAGGTGCAGGCCCGCAAGCAAAAGCAAGAGAAAGTGTGGAACGAGAGTTACATTGCTTTTTTGATGTCTTTCTCTCTTCTCTCAAGCTTGTTTTGAAGAGCTGAGGTTTAAGACTTGCTTAGGAAGCTGGTATAGGTGATGATAGGCCTACACCGACTACAAATAATCAGGGTGACGATATTTTTGTGTAACAGTAATTATTCTTCTCCACACTATTATAGCATGCACTGATGGACTAGCCCCAGCCAATGGAATTTTTTTCTTGCTCCCATGCTATGGAAATGTGTTATAAGTTCCCCAAGGCACACATAAACTATCTAATAAAATTTTCTTATTTCCTAACATTGTTCCCTTATCACTGTCTATACCACTCTTCCTTAGATATGGCATGTGTTGTTTCCTTCCAATTTTCTCCACAACAATTACTCAAATCCTCTTTGAAATGCTTCCTCCTTTTTCCCAAGATTTTCAAGCACTCAAATTTCCTCATCCTCCCCTTATCAATGATATTACTCCCTTTCTTGTTGACTTTCCCAAACATGTTCCACAAGATAAGGTAGAGGGGTATGGGCTTTTCCTCCATTAAGGAAGTTTATGCTCTTCCTCAAAACAATTATTAATATTATCTAGTTTCATAAAATATAACCAACCAATCCATGACTATCATTAATGAGTGTTTTACCGAATTTTCCCAAGCAATTTCCTCCTCAAGGTAGTAGAACTTGTGTCCATTTTCTTAGAAACGTGATTGTGTCTAGATTTCCAAAATTTATTTCCAAAAAAGCATTTCATAAATATTTACAAGAGGGATTTTAACCATAAAGGGTTGTCACAAACCCCACCCCCTTGGAGGAACAACATCCTTAGTGTTCTATACCTAAACATGATTACAAACATGCTTCAAAACAAGTATAAAATGTCTAATGATAGCTTTACATACACATATCTACATATTTATTTATACTCACATCTACATTTACTTGACAAACAAACAAAGATGGGTATGACACCTACATCTGATCATCCATCTCCCATGTGGCTCCCTTGAGTCCAAAGCGCCTCCACTACACATAGACTTTCTCAATTAATTGATTTGATTGCATGAGATACCTCTAATCTCGAATGCATAGAGGTTCTAGCTGGAACTATCATTCTATTTCTACCTGTAGAACCAACCAATAAATCGCATGATTAACATCTTGCACATAATTTTTAAGTAAAGAAACATGGAAAATATTATGAACCTTTATTATTGGCAATAATACCAATCTATATACCACCGATCCTATTCTTTATAAAACCTTAAATGCCCCACAAAACTTTGGTGCCAACTTGGCACATGACCCCATTTTCAAAGAGTGTTTCTTGGCTTTGACTTGTAGATAAATATTTTCTCCTACTTAAAATTGTTTGTGGACTCAACATTGCTCCAAATAGCGCTTCTTCCTATCTTGAGCCAAATTTAAGTTATGCATGATTATCACCATTATCTATTCCATATCTCCTAGCATATCAAGCCCAATATGGACCTTATTCATTGGATCACTCTAGCTAATGGGAGTGCTTCATTTTCTTCCATAAAGAGCCTCAAATGGACTCATCCTCAAGGATTCTTCGTATCCAGTTTTATGAGAAAAATCCACTAGTGGAAGAAACTCTTTCCACTTCCTTGGATGATGCATGACATACTCCTAAGAATGTCCTCCAACACCTTGTTTTTCCTCTTTGTCTACCCAATGTTTGTGGATGGTATGTTGTACTAAAAACTAATTATATTCCCAGACCAACAAATAATCCTTTCCAAAACATTGATGTGATTTATGCATCTTTTATGAGATAATTTACTTGGGTACCCCATGTAACTTCACTATCTATTTTATGAAACTTGGCAATATCACTTGCTCAATAAGTGGATTTGATAGCCATAAATGAACGGTGTTTCTCAACTTGTCTATGATGACTATGGTAACATCGTGTTATTTGTCTCTCCTTGGAAAACCTAAGATAAAATCCATGGAAATCTCCTTCTACTTCCATTCTCGAATGAGGATTTGTTGTACCAATCTCAATGGGTGCTTTCACTCCACCTTCACTTATTGACACTGTGAATTTTGAGATATAATCATCCATCTCTCTTTTCATACCGAGCCAATAATACAACCTTTTCATGGTTATTAACATCTTTTGATATCTTGGGTGGCTAGAATAAGTTTTATTATGGAATTCATTTTAATATGAGCTTCTTCAAGTTGTCTCACAAGGTATGTATATCCTATTTTTAAATCTCACTAGTATGTCCTTGGTGAGGGAGAAGTTCTTACTTGTCTCTTATTTTGGCTCTTGCTGCAAGGTCTCTTTTATTTATTGGTACTACTTTTCTTGCTACTCAAACACTTTAATTCTTTATTGGAGGTTTGTCCCACACAAACTCACAATTGCTACATGTGATGCATGAAACCTCCTACTGAACAATTCAACACCCTTATTATCCTTTCCCTTTATATATTTTATTTCAAATTTGAATTCAATAATGAAGTCTAGCCACCAATCCTATCTAGCATTTAACTTAGGTTGATCGAAAAAATACATCATCCCTCCATGATCTATCAGCAAAATGAATTTTATCCCAAGGATATAATGCCTCCACATATTCAATGCATGAATATTTTTTGTTGATTTCAAATCACGATTCATATAATGTTTCTCATGCTCATTCAACTTTCTAGAGTCATAACAAACCACCTAACCTTCCTGCATAAAAAATCCACCAAGTCCTTCTTTGTAGATATTTGTGCATATCGAAAAGTAATTGTCTCGGTATATTATTCTTAGCAATGATGCATGCATAAGTAACTTCTCCAATTTCTAAAATATTTTATCATATTCAACTTTCCACTGAAATTTATTTCCTTTTCTTTGAAATGTTGTGATTGGGCAACCGCATCTTAGAGAAGTTCTTGATGAAACTCCGTAATCAACCTTCCAACCCCATAACTGATTTAGCTTCATCCCCATTTCTTGGTGTTAGACATTCCATAATTACTTTAACCTTATTTTGGTCAACTTCCACATCCTCCTTTGAGACTATAGTCCTAAATACTGGATCTAAGATTGAAATAAATCACACTTGCTGATTGTTTCATAAAAACATTTCTCTCTTAACAATTGTAGCACTATACCTAGATCCTTTTCATGCTCCTCTTTGTTTTTCAATAAACCAATATGTCATCAATGAAAAATGATCATAATTTTTTCTAAATAAGGGCTAAGAATATTGTTCATTCGACACATGAATGTCATAGGAGGATTTTTAAGCTCAAAGGTTACAACCACAAATTTATAATGACCATTCGTAATCCTAAATGTGTTTTTATAAATATTCTCCTCCTTAATGTGCACATGGTGATACTCAGATCTCAAATCAATATTTGAAAAGATTGTTCCTCCTTGTAATTGATCAAACAAATCATTAGTTTATGGTAAGGGATATCAATAGGGATTTATTAAGATACTTGTAGCCTATGCAATGTTTGAGTTTTCCGTGCTTTCTCTTCACAAATAATATTGGCACTCCCTAAGGCGACACACTTAGCCTAATATAACCTTTGTCTAACCTTTCTTTAGCTTGTAGCTTCAAATCTATCAGTTCTAGAGTATTCATTTAATAAGAGGTTTTGGACGTTGGCATTTTCTCAAGAATTAATTCAATCAAGAAATTAACTTGCTTGTCCAATGACAATCCTAGGATTTCCTCAGGAAAAAATCCTCAAACTTCTTCAAAATTAGGTATTCCAATAAGCTACTACCGTTATTTCTCCCTCAACCATTGGTTATTTGAAAAACAAATAAATTACACCCTTTCTAGCTACATCACATGGCTTTCATCACTATTATTAGTTAGATTGATATGGTTTTTTTATTTTCATACAACATCGTTTTTTCACCACCCTCACTAAGGTATTCAATTGATATATAAAAAAAATCAAACTTGGTCCTATGAAGGGTCAACTAGTCTATTCTAATAATGGAATTGCAATATCCCAATGGAAATATATTGAAATTGGTTGTTGTTGGCATGTCACTCAGCACAAATGGGCTCAACTTCAGTGTATGATTCACTCACCTCTTTATCCCTATGGCCAATTGAACTAGCCAAGATTCTATATGCACTTCTTTCTTCAATGCAAAATTTTCAACCATCGACAAAATTATGTAACTAAAGTTCAAACCAACGTCAATTAAAATAAAAATTCTCTTATTGTTAATCATACCTTCCATTTCAATAATCAATGTGTGATGATCATCCTATATTTCACCCACCACAACATAAATTTTAGGCGTTCTCTAAGAAACATCTATGTATGTCTCTACTTCTTGTGTTTTTTATAGCCTCGAGCCATCATTCTTGCATTGGGGGGCAGTCCCTCTTCCTTAATTTTTCACCATAGGTCCAACATTTCAATTGTTACCATCCATAGCCCTACACCTCCTATCCCATATTTTGAGTGAATCGATTTCTCCCAACATCAGTAAACCTCTACTAGAAATCACCTTTTTTAGTAGTAGTCGAACTCCATTTCTTTTCGACAACTCACTTCATTGCAATTCCATGTTTCTTTCCTTTGAATCTGAGGCTTCCTTTTTCTTTCAAATCATCCCTATACTCTAACCTAAGCTTCGATTTCTCATAGAAATACTTCATTTTTCTAATAGCCTTCTCAAGGGTTTGTTTCTCAACAAAATCTATCATATCTTTTAATATTTGTGGAAACCCAGTAATATACCTTTGAATCATTTTCTTCTCCAATGATGGTATTTTCTAGTAGTAGTACCATACTTCTAACCATGGCCACTTGTCCTCCTTTCTGGAGTACTTAGTGAAGTACCTCCTTTCACAGTATCCTCAGTTGACTATCTATGCCTCTTCCTAGATCTATTGCCTTCTACACCATTATTCCTCAAATCCTATCTTCCATGTCCTGATGAACTATTCTTGAACTTGTAACTGGATCCTGTCTCATGTTTCTTTTGTCTCTACAAATCTGATAGGCTTCATAGTATAACTGCATTTAATTCAACTTGTTTCAATTTGACTTGAAAAATCCTCTCAATGTCATCCTTATAACTTCTTAGCTCAGTGTTTAAAATTCTCAACGTATCCATCTAGTGAGGAGACCCTGTCTCTCCTCTCTTTTCAATTATTCTTCCTCATGCCCATGTTGTGACCTATCAGTGTTATACTCCACCATTTTATTGTTAATTCCCTTTATTCTTCTTTGTTGTTCCTTAGTGTCCACTTATGTGTTATCATACACACATAATTTTTATGCCACCATAAATATCAATAAAGTCATTCATTATAGCCTTGGTAATCCTACCACAACACATGGTTATAAGAAAATATGAAACATCAAGTTGGAAATTTAGTACACTTGTAAGAAAAATTAACTTATTAAAACATAATTATAATAATAATAAAATACATTTAATTCAATGGTTATAAAGAACGCATAGAAACATTCATGTCTAGATACTATATTATGAAATAGGTCCTAAAATAATATTGCATTGTGCTAAAGCCCCAACTCATCTCCAGATGTCCAGTGTTGACCTTCTGCTATGGTGCCACTCTATAACACTCCCAACCACCCCCTTGGAGGATCCTTGGGCAAAAAACGGTGTTACTTTCATTTAACCCAACATCGATAGTCTTCTCATGGAAATGGGGTCCCAAAATTCCTCAATTTGCAACTTCCTTTAATCTAAAAACTAATGTCACATCATGTCCAACTCATCGAGAGCTTTCTGATGATATAAATTTTCCTCAACGTGACTTACAAATCAAAATTTATGGCCATTCAAATCTTAACCCCTTTGAACCTCACCATGTCAACATGAATGCCACGTGCTGCTCACAAGCATCCCACGTGACTTTACCCATTATCATGAGAGTCCCACGTTGAAGGTCACTTCTTCTCAGGCCCTACCACATCATCGCGCCCTGCTAATTGTTTTGCTACCATGGTGTATGCAACATCACCCTTGCTTAGGCCCATTAGACCAAGCCCTTAGGCTATTTTATAACCAATTTCTTTTTATAAGATATTTTGGCATATTTTTTCCTCAGCTTGATGATGGCCTCCCAAATAGGTACAATTCAAGTCCCATTTGACCATCCTTCAACACATTTTAACCTCTCTTTTTACATTTGATAATATCATTTTGAGCTATAATGTGTTCCTAGGAAGGTTAGAGAATATTTATTTAATCTTGTAGCCTAATGAATTGAATGTGTAGGGAAAAGAGGATTTCTTATGTAGAACACCTTGAAGACTAGGAGGAGAATATTTAGGAGGCTTGCTCTTCACATTAGCTCATCAACAAATCAACTCACTTATGGGTAGTTACTACCCCTTAGTGACTACGAGAACCCCAAGAGACCAAATCTACTTTTGTAGGAGTTTTGGAGGGAAGCAACCCTCCCTTCAAAGAGACTACCCCTCACTCACTTTTGTATAAATAAAGGAGACTAGCAGCTAAGTATGATTCAACTTTTAGAGGCAAGATAGTGACTATTATAGCAAGATATTGTTTCTTGTTATTTCCATTGTCATGTTATGTATTTGAATAGTTTTTGAGATTAATACAGAGCATCATTTTGTTTCCAGTATGAGTTTTCTTTAAGGGAGCTAAGTTTCCTTGGGTTAGGGACCAATCCAAGTACTCAAGCCCCTCCTTCTATACATTTTTGTTATTTATTTCTTTTTCATGTTCTTAGACTAATTCTGTTTATTTCTACAAATTTGTTTTATAAGAAAAAGTATTGTATATACAGGTTTATGAGCAAGATTTCTTGAGAATCTTGGTTATGTACCTTGTGTGGACAACCATGAAAAATAGTTTTCCTTTATGCAATAATTAGATTCTATTTCAAATTCAACAAATCCTTTCACATGAATTTTGCTTTCTACAATTAGTGTTTTAGCATCTATTTGATTACATTGTCTTTATTAGTTAAACTTTCATTTTGTGTGCAAATGAGATATACTAGTTCATAGGGTAGAGTAGCATCATTTTCCAGGCACAAACATCATCTCCTTCAACACTCCTTCCATTTTCATTTGTTTCTCCAAAATGTCTGCATAGAAAATTACACGATCGATCTATAGGAGACTATTAGTTTTTCTTTTCCCCTTGTACAAGCTAGTCTACTAAGCATATCTGAGCTTGGCAAGGTCCCTTACACTCTTTCACAACTTCCTACCACCTTCTCCTAGAACCTTTCAATTTATCTTAGATGCAAGCTTATAGCTATATATGGAATCCTATAGCAATCTTGTAGCATTACACATAATTCTTTAGAACATGCCCAAAATTTCTTTTAAACCTTTATTTTTTCTTCTCATCACCCCACAATGTCCTCTAAACCTTAAAAACAAACTTGAGAAGACGAGAGATCCTTTATATATATTCCTTTCATCGTTGTACTTTTAATTATGAAACTAGGGTTTATTGTTTTGGTTATGAGTTAAGTACCATAAAAATAATTTGCATTGATCACTTTTGAGCATTTGATGGTTTTTGCAAATAGAATAGAATTTACCTTGATTGCAATACTATATACTTTTTTTCTTGAAAGATAGATTAGAGTCACTTTCATGGCATTTACTTTCATGCAACTAGCTTAGGAATACTTTGCTATTATTTATCTTCTACAAAACATATTAGGATTTTCTTTCTAGAATTTGTTTCCATGCAAATAGATTAGTGATTATTTCATGTACTAGGACAAGTAATGTTTCAATTTCCTCTTTTCTTGAAAAGTTACATTTAGTGGTCTTCCTTCTTTGGAATTTTGCAAAATGGTCTCTGCACAATTTAGCTCAATTTATGGCTTCAGAGAAGCTTAGGTAGAATCTTCCTTGTTGTGCATATAACACTATCACCTCTTAAGTTTTTACGAACCCTGAATTGATAAATTAAATCTTCTAACTCTAGGATTTGCAACATTCTTTTTGTAATACCAAGACTCATCACTTGTCGAATATGACACCTCACGAAACCCCCTTGGGTAAGACAAACTTAAATTCACATTAAAGAACAGGAGGACTTCTCGTTTATATCTCCATAAACCTTAGCCTCTTCCCTTATGGTGCACAATACCAACTCTTACATGGTTCTAGGTTACCAAGGTTTATGATAAGTATGTGTTCCCATCAGGTGTTGGGGATAATTATCATCCCCAAGCCCTATAAAATTCGAATTTCTCTTTCCACTTCCATTACTACAATGAGGGGCCACAAGGTCTGAGACCTCGCAATGTAAAAATGTTTCATCAAGTGCCAACACTATTTCCTATAATGACCCTTATTAATCTCAGGCTTCCCTAAATCATGGACAATATGAATCCTCCCAAGGTCCCAAGGCTTGTGGTCCCAAGTTGACATCATGTTGACACCATATCATCCATGTGGTTGTCTTCAAGGATGCCACATGTCACTCAGTTTTGGTCCACTTGATCTTCTCATATGGTTGTTTGTTCCTACCACGTGGAATGTATCATGGATGCCACATTAGCCCTCTTTTCCACCTCAACCTGAAGCCTGGGTCCGACTAGGGTTATACTCCACCTGAAATTTCCAAAAGGGTTTACAAGGGATTCCTCGTTACAAATGTATTTGGACCTTTCCGATGGAGTATAATGGTTTCAACATTTTATGCTAGAACCCAACTCTACACCTCCATGTCATCTCGCCCCTTCCTATCCTTAGTGGCAATTCCATGGAACAACCCCCTCCTCAAGGCTCAGACTAAGACTAAGACATCAATTTTTCCATCTTGTTAGAGGAAAGTTTTTTGTCTCTCACCCCACCCTACTACCTTTTATCAGGCTTGTGTTACCAAGGCACGACCCTCTTCATTGCATGAACGAGAACCCACTTGTTATATAATGGGAAGTGACCCTTTGTCAAGCCTCTCAATAGTTAGAAATATTTTGGGGTAGCCATCCCTCTTGAGTTATATATATATATATATACATAGGGAACTCTCGACGTGCCAACCTCTCCTAAGCTTTAATACAATTAATAAACTACTCGGCCTAACTCTCATACATTGAGATTTAGAACTTTGTGTCTTCTCAGTCCAAGACCTATGTAAATTAGTATAGCCACTCTCGGCAATAAGTACACACACACACACACATATACAGGGAACTCTAGACACTTAAATAATTGTGTTCCTACTTTTCCTAAGCCTTACTACTATTAATAGAGTAGTTATCCTAGTTGTCAAGCATTGAGAATTAAGACTTTGAGGCCTCCTAGTCCAGGGCCTCTACACATTGGCATAGCCACTCTTAGTAATAAGTGAACCATAACCACTTCCATGATTCATACAATTATACATATGTGTAAGGGCATGCTTTCTTTTAATGTAACTCAATGACACATGGCCATTCAGAACACAATCCATTCATTATAGAGTTAAACAATGACAACGGAGAATACACCTCTTTCTCACCATATCTTTGAACATGAATCCATTCATCAACACAACAAGGACATATATTGATCGAGGTGGATGTTGGTGGCCACCCACCTATCCCATTTGGACCCCTGCAACTGTCTGTCTCAGCTTTTTCAGCTTCCTAAATTGTAGCACAGTTTACTATTTTTAGCAGTTTTTCGGGTCCTGAACTTACGGAGTCGTTTTGAGGCCCTAAACGACATTTTTTGGGAAATCTGGGGGCAACATGGGTCCATGGATAGATGTTGCCCTTCCCAAAATGGTAGTTCTTGGATAGATATTTCTAATGAGCTATCATACACGTCAAACGGAGATCGTATGCCAAAGTTACGACCCCGGGAAATTGATGTACCAATTTACCCAAACGGGGCCCACAATTTGGCGTTTCATCTTCTAGGGTTAGGTTTCGGAATGTGAAGGGTTTTCATTATTTCCCAACAGTAAATAGGCCTTCGAGCCTCATTGTAATACAGTTCGGAAAAGTTCAGAGGCATGTAGCCACCACATCTCTTCTCAGAGATAAGCTACCATCGCCCTAGCTGGTTTATTTCCATTTCTGGTTGTAAGCATATTTCGGTATT
>APFE030847560.1:2466-27325 GCA_000404065.3 Pinus taeda | reverse complement strand
GGACCGCCATCGACCATGCTTCCCACCATTACTGGACACATCAGAGATTGCAGGACAAGTTCAGCAGATGGAGGAACTCAACGCAATGGGGACCGTTGCTTCCTAAGGGGGGAGGAATGATCCAGGTAGATGTTAGTGGCCACCCACCTATCTCATTTGGATCCCCGCAACTGTCTATTTCAGCTTTTTTCAGTTTCCTAAATTGTAGCACAGTTTACTATTTTTAGCAGTTTTTCGGGTCCTGAACTTCCGGAGCCGTTTTGAGGCCCTAAACGACATTTTTTGGGAAATTTGGGGGTAAATGGACCGATGTTTCCCTTCCCAAAATGGTAGTTCTCGGATAGATCTTTCTAATGAGCTATCATACACGTCAAATAGAGATCGTATGCCAAAGTTACGACCCCGGGAAATTGATGTACGAATTTACCCAAACGGGGCCCACAAATTGGCGTTTCATCTTCTAGGGTTAGGTTTCGGAATGTGAAGGTTTTTTCATTATTTCTCAACAATAAATAGGCCTTCGAGCCTCATTGTAATACAGTTCGGAACAGTTCAGAGGCATGTAGCCACCACATCTCTTCTCAGAGATAAGCTACCATCGCCCTAGCTGGTTTATTTCCATTTCTGGTTGTAAGCATATTTCGGTATTTTCCATTAATGAAATGAAGCATTATTTCCATTGCATCTTTGTGTATATGTTTATCTCTGTATTTTATTGCGTTCCTGTTTAAATCCGGATCATATATTCCTCATCCTTAACAAAAGAAATTTATCAACATCAATAAGAAATTATATTGCATTCATATACATAAGACATAAGTAGGAAACTTATCTTGTACCTAGAAGACTAACAACTAATTTTAAGACTTCAACTCTCTCCCAACCTTAGATTGACTACACTGCAACCATTCTTGCCGCCAATCACCCTCGAGCCAGACTAAGAGCTTGAGGAGGAGTGCTAAAAGGAAATAAACCAACATAGTGAACTGAGATAGGGAATCCAAATATTACACCATCTCCACCCACCAACTAATATAGGGAATCTAGAAATTATACCCTCTCCATCCACTTAACTAGAAACTATTTGATCTAGTGTCTCGACCATAACCTATGAATCCAGAGAACATTGTAACAAACTGCAAGCCACAATACAATGTTAAAACATAGGGGTTATGTCTACAAGCCAAGGATCTAAAGGATGTACGGCCTCCACCAAATATTGATAGTCCAAAGACTTGCTCCTTCATTTGAGAATTGATTCTTCTCCACACTTTTTTTTGTTTGCAACCATGTCCTATCCATGGCCTATGAAGTCTTTTTCTTTCTCCCACACTATGCCAACATGTTATAACTTCCCCAACTTGCCAACATGCACACTAGTTTCTGGTAAACATGTATTTTTTCCCAACATTTTCCTCTTATCACTATAAACAATGCTCATTCTTAGATATGGTACGTGTTGTTTCCTTCCAATGCTCTCCACAATGCTTCCTTGAATCCTCTTCAAAATGCTTCCTCCTTTTTCCCAAGTTTTTACATCATTTGGATACCCTCATCCTATCCCTATCAATGCCATTAATCCCTTGCTTGTTGACTTTCCCAAGAACAATCCAGAAGACAAGGAAGAGAGGTATGGGCTTGTCCTTCATTGAAGAAGCCCATACTCTTCCTCAAAAAATATATTAATTTCAATCAAATTCATTAAAAGCTAACTAGTCAAACCATGGTTGTCATTAATGAGCTCTTTACCCAATTTTCCCACCTAACTTCTTCCTCAAGGCATCTAAACTTGTGTCCCTCTTCTTAGCAAGTTCATTGTCTTTATGTTTCAAAATTTTAGCTATAAAAGACGAAAATTCATAAATATTTAAAAGAGGGAGTTTAACCAAAAAGGGTTATCATGTTAACTACAATTTTAAAACCATGAGATAGACCACATATATAAGTTATAATAGTCTAGCATCATTTAATATTTTGAAGCATTCATATATATAAACTTTGTGTTGTTAATGCCCTTTCAATCATTCCCATTTTTTAATTTTTCTTTATGCTCTAAATGTATCTATTTTATGTGGGTTGAAGAAGCATCGAATCATCTTATATAGCCTCATCCCTCCTTCATTATTTTGAAAGAAGGAAATGATGTCCCCAAAACCAGAGTGATCGATAAATATTCATAGTTGTGCATCTAGATAGTGACGGAGAATTCCATAAACTTTTTCCATCTTAGGTGTAAATACATGGTAGTGAACCCAATCATGGACTATAATTCCTCTATAAACTTAGCTTGTGAATTAGATACTTTCATATCACAAGAGGGGAGGCATGTGTAGGAGAGATGGTTGTTGAAGTAAAATAAATGATTGATTTTCCTCCCATGTCCCCAAGTGAACTCTCTCTTAGTATATAATATGTTGACTATGATTCAATTTACAAGGCCACCTTTTCAGGTAAAGTTGTGCATTGATATTTGAGAGGATTCTATGAGGAAAAATATCATAGTGGTGAACGTCATCCTTTCTCTCATAACAAGCATGTACGAAAAGTGTTTGAAAAAAATATACATGTAAAGTGTTTGACTAAACGTTTGATCTCGATAAAAATCGATATGTCGGCCTTTATACAAGAATCTTACTGTAACACCCTCCCCCCACATCTACCCAAGTAACCATGCCAACAGGGTAAATATGCGATGAGAGGATACTATGATTGGATTCGACCTCCTATGTGACCTTAAGAAAGTGGAATCGATGGAACACATCAACCAACCTATCCACACAACAACATAACCCTCAGGGGGCATGTCAGCGACTCAAACATCTTATCCCTGGGTCCCACTAATGTTCTAGACGTCTTAAGCCTTAGTCACTCCCATGCGATAGGCAAGAGAGCATCCAGAAACCCAAAGTTTATCTCACAGGCTTGCATGCCAGTGACCAAAGAGTAAATTTGTCAGTGCTATGCGAGTGACCAAAGACTAATTTTTTCAGTGCTATGCCAATGACCTCGGCATTTGAGCCACTTTTTCAGGCCCATAACCTGTTTCTTTGCGTAGAATGGAATGATAAATTAGGAACAGTAAAAGAGAAGGGAAACAATGATGTAAAAGAAATAAGTTGAATAAGACCTTAATCAAACCCCTACTAGCCATGCAAGGCATTTCGTCAAACATATCATCAACATGTAACCTACAGGTGTAAACAACAGAATTAAGTGTAGGGATCTCACACTTATCTGAGAATCTCCATGAACCATTGTTCCCTCATGTCACTTGCTGCAATATCATCTATTAGGCCATAGATACATTATCCATTCATTTACATGTAAAAACATGTTGAGAGACATACATAGGTGTTGTCATAAAACACATATATAACCAACATAACAACAACAAAAATATGCATGAAAGTACAACTATATAGGCCACATATCATTCATCAAAATGCAAATATAAATACAAGGAGAAATAACATTTCATTATTGATGCAAAAACCAAACCCGGGATGGGACTTCCACGTTCCACCTGACCATAAAATGGTTGAGCCAAATCTCTCTTCACCCATTCACCCCCATGCCCTATTCCAAGCATGAATGTAGGACTCAAACTAAAAGAACCAACCAGGGCATATCGAGGATAAACCACCTCACCCTCATTAAAAGAAACCCAAATTTTCCGCGATCCATCCCAGATCACTTGGCAAACACAATGAGCATATCATAATAGTCTTTTTCGTGATCTCCACCCTATCACTAGTCCAAACAAGCATGGATGCCACTAGATTTCTCCACCTACACCGTGAGGAATTTTCTTATCTCCTAGTCTCTCATGCTTTACTACAATCCAAACCCGGGACAGTAGGCCCTAAACCGAGACCCATTCTCCAACCTTTATTTCATATCCCAAACTGAAGATGACTAGTCCAAACGGAGAACAAACCACCTCTTGGCTTTACCGTATATCCTACCATTCACCGACAATGATTCATAGGCCCACCAAGGCAACATAATCCTAACTTTACCACAACCCACAGTATGGCTCAGGGCTCACTAGTCTAATGGCTTTACTGTGATCTACAGTCTGGTTCAAGGACCACTAGGCCAGGGCTCACTAGTCCAATGTCTTTACCGTGATCCACAGTGTATTTCAAGGACCACTAGGCCATGTACTCTATGATTTGGAGATCTACCCCACTCAGCTTTGAATCCATCCATAAATCTAGCTCAACAAAACATGAGAACCCCATCACACCATGGCTATCTGGAAATGGCAAGGTTAGGCTAAAAGCACTGTTACACCTGGTAAAACCCATGCCATAATAGCAAAAGAACCACATTCAATACCATGCATGCCAAATCTAGCAAGGAAAATATACATGCAAATTGATACCTACTATGAATATTTCTATAGCTACTTGATCCTGCCTTTCCCTTCTTGATCTTTGCTTCTTTTCCTTTCTTGCTCTAGTGCCGAAATGCTCCAATAAAACTCTAAGTGTCCAAGAGTGAGAGAGAGAGAGAGAATAATCAGAGAGCTCAAAAACTTAACTAAAAAAAGGTTATCAATTGATTCTTAGAAGCCTTTTTATGAATGAGGCCTCAATTTTCTTCATTTTCCATTATTTTCCTTCAATTTCTCGCTCACATGCAACCTGTGACCTTTCACCTCCCTTTTCTCCTAATTTCCATTATTTTCGGAAAGAAATCTGCCAAAAATACAATTTCCCTTTCCAAATCCTTACCCATTTCCTTTTCCATTTCCTTAGCCATAAACATCCAAATGAACACCCTCTAGGATGCGTTGCCCAACATTCAACTTGGAATAAGTGCCCCATCAACCGTGGTTATTATTTTTTCTTTTATTAACTTTTATTACATGGAATTTTCACGAGGGCTATTACAGAAACCTCCCCCTTGGGGAACACCGTCCTTGGTGTTATACCTATTAATTTAGGGTAGCATCAGATGTACTCTAGCCATGAAAAATGGTGGAGAGGCTAAAGCACATGCGATCTCCAAGATCCAGAAATGGTTTGGGCAGATTCTACCTGGTTAAGGAGATATTAAAATAATTAATATTTTTAATGGACTTCCTAAGTCTAAACTTAGGAAAAATAAAATATTAATAGGTATTAATATAAAACTGGGTTAGAAGGTTCTAAATGACATGGATCAAGCCAAATATAATCTTAGTCGTTGATTAGAGATGTAATATGATTCATTGAAGGACCAACAAGGAAAAGTATAAGAAGGGGCTTGAGGGTTAGTTGGAGAACACACCAAAGTGATCAATCATTTGATTTTCTAGAGCGAGGTTTGCTAAGAGAAATTGAATCAGTCATCATTTTACAGTGAGGGGCAATGAGTACGAGTTAAAGAGGCAAAGATAGTGCTGGAAGTCCAGCGCAGAGGTAGAGAGGCAGATGCTGAGCCAGAGGGAGCCACGCAGAGGTAGAAGAAACTGCGTAGAGGCTAGAAGGGCTTGCATCATCCACACAGAGGCTGCAGGAGTGACGCAGACGGCCACAGAGGCTACACAATGCCTCAGGGGGCTGATGCAGGGGGTTTTGGGCTGATGCAGAGGCCAGGAGGGATGGCGCTGAGCTTCAGATTGTGCTGGAGAGGGTTTCGTGGGGCAGACTTTCCAAATATCTACTTCTGAATAGAGAGGTATTACTGCCAGATTATTTTCTCTGTCGGGTGAGCCAGGTTTGCACCCAATTGTACTCAGAAAGACTACATAATAATATAACCCTCAGAATTGTTGCACCGGTTTTCCTAAGTTGCATTTTTCCGGGGATGATTGTCAAAAAATAAGGGTGTCACTTATGTGTTTGTTCATTTCTTTCAGTTGTTGATCTGTAGATGGTTGAGATTGTATTATGTTTATTTCAGTTTTTATATGAGTAAATAACTTGTTAGTAATTAAACAAGTACGAGAAATAAACCAGAGAGTACAGGTAAATTTTATAACATGTGAGACTTAGAAATTTCAACATGGTATCAAAGCGTTACAAATCATAGGAGCGCTGAAGGCACAAGCTAAATCAGAGCATTTGCAGCAGAAACAGTTATCCTGAGTGACAAAAGTTGTTCTTAGCATAAAGCAGTAGAGAAGGGGTGATGCAGAGGGACTGTGTCATCAGTTTCGGCCAGAGAGAGGTCGGCACAAAGGCTGAGGAGGGCAGAAGGGGCTCATGAAGAGCCACGCAAAGACTAGGAGGTTTGATGCATTTGGCTAGTGGAGAAATTCAACCAGTGTCGGGGTCCCGGAGAACCTAGAGGCTTAGTCTTTTAGTTGTTGGGGCATAGGAAGTTGTGGGCAGATTGAGGGGAGTGAAGCTGGTGGGGTATTGTTGCTGCCGAGACAGAACAGTACCTAACAGGGCAAAACAAAGGTAGAGGGAGTCGCTACCTAGGCATATTTCTAGCCAAGAAATCCAAATCAATGTTGCAAGTGCATAGGAGATCAGAGAGATGCGACTTGACGGTTGGCAGGTGGGTTTCTAGGAGGGAAATCAAGACTCAGAGGGAGTGTAGTAGAGAACTTTCAAGAGGGAAGTAGTGACTCAGAGGGAGTTGAAGAGAGAACTTCCAGGAGGGAATTTGAGACTCAGAGGAGTCAAAAGGAAGATAAGAGAGATGGCCATGAATGGATTGAAGGATCAGGACAAGCTGGATGAGGCATCCAACTTTGTCGTCTAGAAGGCCAAGATCCTATCCATTCTAGATAGACATCGTATCAAGGCCTTCACCTTCAGAACCGTGGCTATCCCAGTTGACCCAGTTGACAATGAAAAGTATGTGGAAGCAATGGCCAAGGAAAAATGCATAATCCTTGATGGGTTCAAGGATCATGTGGTCCATAATATTTCCGATAAGGAGACGACAAAGCAAATTTGGGACACCTTGAAGACATTGTATCAGCACACTTCTGTGTAGAGGAAGATGTTACTAGAGAATCATCTACGGTCAAACCGGATCCAGAAGGGGGAGCAGATAGATCACTTCCTCGACAGGTTTTAGGAGATCCAAGACCAACTGACTTCCATAGGGGCCATGTCGGATTAGGGGTTGATGGTGAGGATTGCCCTAAATGTAGTCTTCGAGGAGTGGGAGACATCCATCCAGAGCATTCTGGGTAGAGAGAATCTTCTGGATTCAGAAGAATTGTGCGTTAAGTTACAATGCTCCATTAGGTTAATTGAGATAAATTTTAGTTTATCTTATTTAAAAGTTTTCCTTTCAGGTTCACCTTGTGATTTTTCTGAAACTCCTAGAATGCAACTAAGATGGGAACCATTATTTTCATTTGATTTAAACAATGAAAACCATAACTAAAAGGGATAGAGCAATCGAAATCTTTAAACAAAGAGCATAGAGCACATCTAATACAACTTTCCCTATACCATTCCTACAAGCACACACAAACCTCTAAATGAATTATGTATGTTTTTCTTTTCATTCCTTTAATGTTCAGATGAACATAAAGAAACTAAATCCAAAAATGATCAATCAATGCTTTTCACAAGAAACTAAGACTTTACGACAATTTCTTTTTTAGAAAAATAAAGACTAATCAATGTAAGCTAACTTTGGGATTGATTCCACAATGATAAAGAAAACATAAAGAAATATTGAACAAACAAAGCCAAACTGGGCATGGAAAAGAAATGTTAATTTGAACTTCAGGGATAGAGAAACATTGACCATTCAACAAACAAGACATGAAACAGTTTGGAAACAATCAAGCAAAAAGATGGGTTTTTGGCTTGACAAGGACTAGCGCAGCCCTAAGTGGGAGACAGTGCATTACAGAGCAGTGTCTCTAGGCTACGGCTACTCTGCAGCGCATTGTGTCAAGAACAACAGTGCGTTGATGCCAAAGAGCACTATTAGCACACAAATAAGCACACATTTTGACCAAACAAGCTTCAAAATGACTGAATATAGGCAAATGAACTCAAGCAAAGCCTACTGGTGCTACTAAGACAAGGGATAACTACCAGGAATGATGGTCATTCCCCAGTATGGTCACCAATTTGTTATATGGAATTTATACCTACGGAGAAATATATCTTCCCTAAGTGGGTAGTTACACTTAGAAAAACTAAAGTAAAGATGTTTAACCTTTTCCTACAATAAACAGATAAGATAAAAGAACTTACTTGTGATCCTTCGCTTCCTTTGCTCTCCTTTGAGTTGCTCCTGTCGCTCCCTCTCAAACCGAATTCACTCAATTGGTACCTGCCAACATAAACAGAAGATGACAATAATCAAAGCATATGATCTATTTATTGTAAAGAAATGGAATTGACAACATTTGAACATACATTCATCATAGATATAGACAAAAGTATTGGAAAAGGAACAAGCAACTTTATTGATTGATAAAAGGAAAAGTTACACCCAATGTGGTTCGATATCATGTCACTCATCCAGCTTAGTCCAAGCCCTCATCACACCAATAGCAACATCAATCCAACAGCATAACATTACTTTCACAATGATTTCAAGTCTCTAAACCAACAATATTTCTCTATAATATCCAAGCTCCTTGGCTCTATGATGGGAGGCCAAATTATAGATGAATGCAAGTGGTTTTGTCATTAATACGGCATTGAATGGTTTTCCATAATTGGATGATTAGTTTCCATGTTCAAAGGGATGAGAGGATAGAGGATTACATGATCCAAGGTTATCCTAATTCGAGCTCATATTAATAGGATGGGAGTTGGGTTCCTTCTAGAAGGCTCTAGAAAGGAGGAATATAGTCAGGTCCAATGAACATTTCGAGGATTCTCGCCCAGCACAGGCTTTAGTGGGCTTAAGTGCTCTGCAACACAGCCTTAAATGAGGATACCTTCTCTGCAGAGCACTTATCCCTGACCAAGGGTGTGCTGGTGACCCAAGGAAGCATTTCAACAGGGTTTGAATTCAGGAAACTCTCATGGATGAAAGCACTCAATGAGGTGGCATGTCTAAGGCATGTAGCAACTGAATTAGGGTTTGATAGACCCTATTTACACTGATCTGATCGTCAGGAGTGATGTTCCCAATAGACATGTAACAACTTCCCCCTAAAGCATGAAGTTAAAAATGATAATGTTGATTGATATGCTTTATGATGTGATGAGGAGAATCTGAAGCAGACGGTGACCTGCATCAATTACAATACATAATATCATGATATCTTTGAATTTTTCATGAACTGATAAGGGAAGGCATACCCATGCTCAACATATAAAATTTTCATTACATGTACATAAATCTGATATCGTCTACAGATATAGACCCATGATAAAATGACCATTTGTGTAAAGCCATCATACAGATGATTTAGTACTCTCCTGAAATCGTAGCCCAAATGGATGAAACTAGATCTGGGGTCCTCTATCTCATCTAGTAGTTTTCTCACAAGTACGAGTCTAACCATGTGAAAATTTGATCTGAAGTCGAACATGGGAACGCACCGTCTGATTACTAGCGAATGATGTACGCGAGAGAAATCACCAATAATGATAATGATTCTCAAGGTACTACATTACATTGTGCATGGTGTGAATAGATGTTTTGATGTCACACAACATACAAAGTCTTTTAGTCAAAGTCGAGTGATGTCAACCTGTCACTGGAAGCGAGAAACTTGCCATTAATGTATGCAAGCCTCAAGGTACTAGAAGGGTGTTTCTAAGTTAACTTCCTAGATAATGTGTTGATGCCGACAAGAAGCAACTCATTGCAGGAGGGCCTTCATGTATCCCCCATCAATGACACGAAAGTAGTGTAATGATTTTGAAGACATAATGTGACTGATGACAAAATGTTCGGGAATGGCAGTTATGAAAATGAAGGTTTATGAGTATTGCAAAGAATGAAGTTTATTGAGTGACTTCTCTTGAGCATGTTGGCGACACTCAATGAATTGGCGGCATTGACCCAAAACCAAAGTGATGGATGGTGTGATAGACCATAGGTATGATAGCCATCAAGTAGATAACCCAACCCAAATAGTCACAGAGATGAAGTGAAAGTGTCATGTTCAAGAGCGACTTCCTACCATAAATTGATTTATCCCTTTTCCCATTTTCCCCAGTCATTGCTGACCAATACCTCTTTAGTTTTTAACAAGCTTGAGGAGGATAACATATGCTTGATGTATAATTATACCCTTCAGGTGAATCCATCTCTATGTGATGTTTTAATGAGGCTAGCGAAGGTGAAACTCTGTCTTGTGATGATGGACAAGTTTTTCGTTATTTGATCCTTTAATGAGTTTAACAACAATGAGAACTCAGTCCTTTTCATGTTTAGAGAGTTTGAAAAGGGAAAAAAGAAAACTACACAAGTGCTTTTTCGTAAATTTGTCTCTCAAGTCTAAAAAAACGTAAAATAATACAAGAAAGAATCTACTGACCATGTTCTATCAACGTATTCCTTTTTCGTAAGTAATCTATCTCAGTTCGGAAAAGGGTTAAGCTTATACTAAGTAGATGTCATTTCGAATCCGTTTACGAGCTGAAAAGGACAAGCACCCAGCAATATTTTCATATTAAATCATGAAAATTTTCAGAAAAATATTATGTTTATATAATTTTTAATCTACTATTTTATCTTTATTTATCATTTTATTTATTTATTTTGTTTAATTATTTATGTAGTTTTATTTAATTTTATATTTTTAATTTTTTTTAAGTAGCATAATCATATAATAATGAAATATTAATTAGTAATATTAAGGAATGAATAAGCTAATTAATAAATTAAATAATTAATTAAACAAACTAAATTATTATTTATTTAAAGAATTCAAATTAATTCCCCCGTAGTCAAAGATAGTCATTTAGTTGATTTATAACTATAATAAGTAAATATAAAGTAATATACAATATAATTTTCCCTCCCTAGTCAAATATAGTCGTTTTCCTCTAGCTGTTAGGTTGACCTATCCCCTTATTTAACCTTCTTCTAAGATCTGTCTCTTCATCTTGTCTTGAGATGAACCACACTAGCTGGTTCGAAACGCGTCGACCAAATATTCTCCATGTGATTTTTTCTGAAAATTTTCATGATTTATCAAAGTATGAATCACAAAAGCTTGAATTAGAATCTTTTCATATTTTGAGAGTCTGAAAAGAGTTGAAACAGGACTCTAGGGGGGTTCCTTTTTCAATGTTTAACAAAGCTCAAAAAAGAGATAAAAGTATGCTCTGTGGTCAAAAGTACGTTTTACGATCATGCACATCAAATTCACTATGTCATCTGTAAACCTGCTCAAACAACCACCAAACGTATTAAACATACCTATTTGGTTGGTAAAAAAGGTAAAAACTATAGTTTATCCATTTAATGAACATGAAATAACCATAAAACAAGAATTTACCAAGTCATTTTACCATTTGACATTTACCATTCAATTTTATGCTTTGAACTAGTTTTTTACCTCAAACTTCAACAGCTAATTGCGAGAGATTTTGTGGATCATTCTTTGTTTTTTCAGGACCAGTAGGAGATCTACCTCTTCTCTTTAATTTAAGGTCATTCTTTTTCAATTTCAGGCAAAATGTTTAGGGTTTTGGGGTCCATAGGGTAAATATATCACGCCCTGGGATCAGCGCACCCTTATGCATTGAAAAATGTGTTGCAGAGTAGTGAAACAAAATGGAAACTACTCTACATCACACTGTCTACAGATGAGGGGTGCGTTCCATACAATTTATAAATTTGATTTATCATTTCTATCCAAAATCTCTTCAATTTTTTGCATGAAATGGATCCTAACTAAGCCTATGGTGCAATTTTAGACTTTGATCGGATCAGAATGGCTATCACATGGCATGAACGAGAACATGAAGAATAGGATATGGTTTCCCTAAATGATCCTAGTACTATTGAGGCCCTCAGATATTGTGGGTTACTCAAATATTTCAGGTTATCTGAGATGAGGCAACAGTTAGAACTATTGCAGTTCTTGGTTCATTCATGGGATCCACCGGAACAAGTTTTTCACATAGGGGACAAAGTGCTCCCTATATTGATCGATGATATTTACTTTCTCATAGGATTTTGGAGACATGGTGCCCCCATTTCTCTTTCAGGTTCTTCCCGTGGGGGTGAATTAGTGAGGGACTACATTCGACAATTCTGCTGGCCAAATACACAACCTAGCAAAGATGGAAAGATAAACATCAGGGATGATAGTGATATTCCCTTGAAAACAATCCTTTTTACTATCACAAAGTTGGTCAGTAGCGTGATACTTCATTTCACGAATAGATAATACATGCAGTATGTGCTCAAGTGTCTCTTCAACTCGCCTTTGTATGGTTATGTGTAATCCTATTCAACTGTTGACGTGAATTGAAAATTTACTCTGTACATATGTCATAAATGTTTGTTTAACATTTAATTTTCTAAAGAATCGTTCAATGTGTTAAATTTTCTAGAAATGTGTTGATATTGAATGTAATCAGAATGTCTTTCCAAGAAACGAACTCTAAGGAATATACGATGAATAGTTGGATTTTGAACAGTATAAGCATTTGTAAGTTGTAGTATGACAAGTTGTGAGTCTAGCCTAATGATGATTCGGTGAATGCCAAGTGAAATGGCATCAGGGAGGAGTTCAATCTACGCTATACTCAACGATATTGTTCGTAGAACGACCGATACAAATCCCTTGGAAACTCACTAACTCACCACTTGGATTGAATATGGCCCATGCTACAAAGGATAGGTTCTGCGTACTACGACTAACACCATTGGCATAACCAACAAATGGTTCCAAAGATTCCAACATTTGCAATAAATGCAAAGCTGATTACTAACCACATAAAAACTCTAAAATTCACATTGTGGCACACACACGCAATCAAAGCATATATATAATGTTTTTACTACGCACAATCAAGCATAGTAACATTTAATATATAACCCATTTCGGGGCTGCGACAATGGAATTCCATCATAATCAACCAACTCGTAAGCACCTTTTGCCAAAACACACTTGATAATGTAGGGGCCCATCCATAGTGGTTCAAATTTTCCTATTCCTAATTTATCGGCGTCTTGATCATAAAGAAAGACTAGGTCTTCTTCTGAGAATATGCAAGGCTTGACATTGCGGTCATATTGCACCTTAATTCATTTCTTATGTGCTTCTTTGGCCAATGCGGCTTAATGATTTGTTTCATCTAGATGGATGAGTTCTAAGAAACATGCTTCCTCATCAGAAGTGTCAGGTAACAAGTCAATTGTGAGTTTTAGTGATGAAATCTCACATTGTATTGGCAAGGTGTGAATCTAGTTGCATTTCTTACCGAGGTTCAGTAAGCCCGCAAAGCTGAGTACATGATCAAATTCCAGTTTCATTTGGGAACTCCTATCATTCATTGAAGCATTCAATTAAGGACTTTATTGATGGCTTCAACTTTTCCATTAGCCTGTGGATAATAATGAGTAGAACTATCATGTGACAGTCCTAACTTGGCAATTAATTCATTCATCATGTGATTTTGAAAATGCGAACCATGATCCGTAACTACAGCTTGTGGTACACCAAATCATGCAACCACATGGTTGAAGAAAAAAAGTGCAGTTGTCTCACCACTGTTGTTTAATGTAGGCATCGCCTCAACCCATTTCGTAAAATAGTCAACGGTGACAATAATATACCCATGACCCCGACCGAGTAAGAGTTACATGTCATGAAATCAATGCCCCATTTTGCAAATGGTCCAACAATGACGATAGGATGCAGTGGTGCAGGTGGTAATCGAGTTTTATAGTAAAACATCTGGCATGCATGACAACTTCTGACAACAATAATGCAATCGTTAAATATGGTAGGCGAGAAGTAACCAACACGGAGAATTTTCTATGCGGTAGCATAACCAGATAAATGTCCACCACAAGCACCAGAATGGCAATCAATTAGAACTTTCTCGTCTTCCTCATGTGTGAGGCACTTATGAAAAACCGTATCGATACCGTGATGGTTAAGGGTGTCGCCAATGATCAGATAATATTTGGCTTGATATCAAATACATCGTTGTTGCAAGCAAGAGGTATCAGACCAGAAAGTTTGGATTTGGAGATAGATCAGTATATCTCCATACCAAGTGTCAGATGACGAGATCAGAAAAAGAGACTCATCCAGAATTGATGGTTTCATTGTTGAGTCGATGATAGTAGAGGTAAGGTCGCAAAGAAGCTCGGCAAAAGATAGAGATTTCTTTAACCTGGATTGATGAATTCCAAATCAAATTCCTACAAAATGACAATCCATTTTGAATATTTTCCCCCCAGCAATTGACGTGACAAGATGTATGTCATAGGGTTGCAATCCAAAATGACAATGGTCTTTCAGAGTAGCATATAGTGGCAAAATATTTGTACATCTTGAATGGAAGCCAAAGATAGGTTCTCAACATAATAATACTTAACTTCTGTATCATTGAGATTACGAATCAAATAATAGATCTGATGTTCAATCCCATATTCTTCTTGGACTAAACAATAGAAATGGTTGTATCTGTAGTGACAAGATACAGGAAATAGTCATTCTAATAATTAGGGAAATACATTAATGATGCTCGAATCAGGGTGTCTTTGAGAGCATGAAAAGAAGCTTGCACAACCTAGACCCAATGGAAGGGAATTCCCTTTTTTAAAATACGAGTGAATCCTTTAGCCATTTTGGCATAGTTGGGAATGAATCTCCTTAGAAAGTTACCCTTCCCTTGGAGTCTCTATAACTGAAGCAAATTGGAAGGTGAAGGCAGATCAAGAATTGCTTTAACCTTCAAGGGGTCAAGTCGAATTCCTTATTTGGACACTACAAAACCAAGCAATGACCACAAACAACACAAAACACAAATTTATGTGGATTAAGTTGAATTTTGTAGTGTTGACACCATAAAAAGATGGCTCTTAAATGTTGCGGGTGATCGACCTATTTCCATGAATGAGCAGGTAAGTCATCTAAATAGGGTTGAACGATGTGTTTGATGTCATGGAAGGC
This sequence comes from Pinus taeda, assembly GCA_000404065.3. Taxonomy (NCBI): domain Eukaryota; kingdom Viridiplantae; phylum Streptophyta; class Pinopsida; order Pinales; family Pinaceae; genus Pinus; species Pinus taeda. The sequence goes on along the minus strand of APFE030847560.1, from coordinate 12,306 downwards.
ATAATTCATTGCCCTCTAAAAATTTTCCCCAACGTTCTTCAAACCAAAAGGGATTTTCCTATATGCGAATGTGCCCTAGGGACAAATAAAGGAAATTTTAGATTGGTCTTCTAGGTGGATGTTGATCTGATTATAATCGGAAAATCCATCCTAAATGAAAATATTTCACATCTGGCACATTCATCAATTATTTGGTCGATAAAGGGAGCGGGATAGTTGTCTTTTGGACAAGCACGATTAACATCCCTATAATCGACACACGCTGGTATTGTTCCTTGCTTCTTCATGATAGGAACAATATTGGAAACCCAATCGGTATGAGGAATGGGATATATGAAACCAGCATGCAAAAGTTTTTCAATTTCTACTTTTATGGTAGCATCCTTCTTCAGATGAACAGGATGGAGGCACTGTCATACCGGCTTGACATCTAGATACATTTTAATCTCGTGTTCAAGTCTACTAGAATCAATACCTGGCATTTCCTCATATGACCAAGTAAATATATCGCGGAATTCACAAAAAATAGCATGGTAAGTTTCAAGTTCCGGTGGACAACAATATTTGCCAACATGGATGTTTTCTAGAATTCTAGGTTTGGTCGAAATATAGATATAAATGGTTTCTTCGATATTCGATAAGTTTTGTTCAAAATCGACTATGTCTATAAATACAGGATTTGAAAGAAAATCAGCAATTGAAGGGTGATTTAGTTCATTTGGAATGTATTCTATGTGATTAGGAAGATGGGATCAATGATGATAATCTTCCCATGGTTCTTCTTCTGTCATCATTGATTGGATGATTCCTTCATTAGTAGAAAATGTACATGAAAAGGGATCAGAGGAACTACCGTATTCTAACGAATGATCAATCCATACAATCGGTGATGATGGATTTGGATTTGTTGCGCAAGACTAAAAAATTGATTGTTATGCTAGCTCAATTGGGTTTAGCGGCATGGTTTCATTAGGCATATCAACTTCAAAATTATTGGAAATCTTCCACGAGTCAGGTGAAGTGGAAGATATCATGTTACAGGTCTCAACTTTTGCAACTTTCGTTGTTTGTGATGATGATGGTAGTGAAAAGGTGCCCATTAGGGAAGAATATTTGAAGAGACCTACTCCAATGTTTTGAAGAGATAGCGAAGGTCCGTGAACTAACGGAACACTTCTAGTTGCCTGTGAACTAGAGGCAAAGAAGGCAAGTTGATCAGTTACTGTGATTATGCCTTTATGAGGGAAAGCAATCATACGGAAGTGTGTCAAAACCACAACATCCATAGCGTAAACCCACGATCTTCCTAGTAAAATATTGTAGTCAAGGGGTTCGTCAACGTCCTCAACTTCAACAGTTACAGTTTTGCCCCCTATTTCTATCTGCAGGTTACTTAAAATTCCACAAGGTGTATAAGTGCGACCGTCAAAAGATTTTAATGTCATAGGTGATCATGACAAAGGCAGTGAGCCAAGTGTTTTGAGAAATTCATTGAAATGATATAGGTAGATGCACCTTTGTCAACAATGGTTTGGTGAATGAGGTGATTCAAAGAATTTACTTGGATCCAGACTGCTAACTGTGCTGGTAATTATGGCAATAACCCACATGGTTAAAAACTACGAGATTGGAATCGGTTGGATCAATTCCACCAATTGCTAACAATAAATAGTTCTTTTGGGAGGGACAACTTTGAATCACCTCAAGTGTTAACATAGCAGAAGGTGACTCAGCCAAATCTCCTAATATGTTATAATTTTGCACTGCTCAAGGTCAAGGGTTGAATGTAGATTTATGAACAACTCCCTTAGGTGATTTTACTGTTAACTCTGGTGCAATGGGTGGTGGAATGGAGTCAGAATAAGTCGAAGTTGAAGTATTGGGTTGATCTATATCCTGGTTATTCAATGACGACAGTGGATTATAGTAATCTTTACTTCGTGTAGTCACCAAAACATCAGTCTTAGGCTTACTGGCGAATAGCATAAGCACTTGTGAGGCGGAAGCATGATCTATAGAAACTATATGAGTCTCTGGGTTTGGAAAAGGGTCTATCAACGCAGAGGATGTAATAGAAGTCTTAAGAATTTTTGAGACTTCAGAGCAGTGAGGACAGTCTCGCATAAAGTGCTCCTCATTACAAATTAAACATGGGTAATGAGGTTTCCTAACCGGAGAAGAGGAATCAGATGATTTCTCTTAAGGGGGAGAATTTTGTTTCTTTTTGGTTTTCCCCTTTTCCTTGATTCCAAGTCGATTTTCATTTTTACCTTTGTCAGATGACACGACATTTTTTTCAGAAGCAAGTGTATTATCATGTGTATTAAAGGCTTGATTTGAAATAGCAAGTGTTTGACTAGATGGTCTACTTGTTGTTTGAGTGCTTGAAGAACCTATCACACCATCACCGGCACAAGATTCCTTACTAGATGGAGGTGGCGGAACACTAAAAGATGGTCTAGATGCATTTGAAATCTTATCATAGAGTGTGTCAAACTAGGTGTAAATCAAATCTAAGTATTGGGCATGAGAAATTACTTGCTCATCAGTCACAACTCCTTAGTTAGCCACATCCCTGGTGATAGATGGCAATAAGGATTTAATAAACCACTCAGCTAAACGCTGATCAACAAAAAAAGTTTTAACCATTCGACGATGGCGACGCCACCCATGAATATGATTAGAAATGTGAGTAGTAGTGGTTTGTTTAAAGTTGGTAAACAGTTCCGTTCCAATTTCATATCTGATGTGTAACTGGAAATGGGCTAAAAATGTAGTGGCTAAGGCTGTGAAGTTTTCAAATGAAGCTCGTGGTAATTCAATATACCACTTTGTAGCTGGACCAGTAAGCGTTCACTGGAAAAGACATAGTCTTACTGAATCATCATTTAGGGAGTTGGATGTGTTAGCTCCAGTCTTCGCAGCGTGTCGCCAGGGATCAAAATGGGCTCTTACTATGTCAAGTTTTCAGAGATGTTTTTCACATGAGTTTTAGTGCAAATCATATCCTAAGTATGTCCATTAGAAGCAGCTTGGAAAAATATTTCCAATGGTATACCACACTCCTGTAACTGGTTTCTGGATCAGAAGATATGATCGAAATGAATGATTGATTCTTGGTTATGCATGTTTTGAGGTCATTTGCTGCACACAGGGACAAGTTTACTACAAAATCCGTTTCTGAAGTAATGGACATTAATTTTACAAAAGTGAAAGATATTTTTGTCAATCACATACCAAATAACAAAAACCTCCTTCAGTTTATACACAGGTGTGACTATTTGGGAGATATACAGTGATATTTGAAGCCTACATTAAAACAAAACAAATTTTGCATTTGTTTTACTGTTTTAGTCATTGTAGTGCGACGTCATTTTACAACCGTTGGAAAGTAATTTTGAGAAACCCAAGGAGGTTTTTGCCAACCATGAGCCACATAACAAAAACCTCTTTCATTTTATTCAAAGGTGTCGTGAATTGGAATATTTTACTAGATCTTTACAACCTATTTTTACAGATTTAAATATTTAATGATTTCTTGTATAAGAGATTTTTGTGGCATAGATTACGAGCAACTGGAAATGAATTTCCAAAATTTGAGAGAGGTTTATATCCAACATGAAATTATCTACAAAAAACTCTTTCCGTTTTGTAACAAATGTTATGGTTCAAGAGATACCAGTTCATCTTTGACACCTATTTCAGAAATTCGGTCCAAATATAATATAACTGATTCTATCTTGAAGGAGATGGTTGAGCTCAACTCCCTTAGTACAGGGATGAGCTAATTGTATATATTTTATGAATTTTAGAGTGTAAAGAGTTCAAATGTTTCAGCAGAGGAAAGCTGCTTTGGATTGTGTAAAGCTTTTTCTGAATATTATTTTTAATGGAGCAGTTTCTGCACTTTAGATTTGGGATCCATCACGGTGTTTAATGTCCAACATGTTTTTCTTGTAAATTCATTTCCATGCTTTTTTTTTTCTGCTAATTTCGTTACAACTTTCTCTAAGGGAAGTGTTAGGAATCCATCCACTCATGATGCTCCTTTCACAATGATTATGTTGTTTAATGTAGTGGTTATCTTTTTAGAATACATCCTCTGTTAGATGGTATGTTGAGTAACCATGTGCTTCTCTTTCTTCTAAAGTTGCCACTGTAGATCCATCCCCTAATTGATTCCTACAGGGCAACAATATTTTTCCTCTTTTCTTCTCTCATTATATCTTTAATCTCGTTGAACATTTCTCTTACTTTGCCCCAAGTTTGCCGACAAAAACTAGTCTCGATTCCATAGCCCAATGGTCCCTTCTCTTGTTGTTTTCGACCCACAATTTTCAACCAAATCGTTCTTCATATCTAGCCTAATATTCACTTATTGCAACCACATTTTGTAGGCAAAGAGAGAGCCCTCGCTAGTCTAGCAGGGCTAGATGCCAAACCGAAAGCTTGGTCTGTGGTTACCTCGGTATTGCCTCTTCTCAGCCTTGAGGTTCATTCTGAGTGCTAACAGAATGAACACCATAAATGAAAAGTCATAATGTGATTGGACATATCTTCTCTAGGGTTTCCATTGAACTTAGGAATATCATAAGGCAATTTGTGTGGAATCACCGGCCACCAAGCTGAATAAATAATGGGATCATTGGTAAGCCGATTTAAATTCAGTAATTCAAGTGTTGCGACAAAAGGCAACTATCGGTTTAGGTTGGGTTGATCATAACCAGGGTAAGATGAAATTTCCTTGGAAATAGGCCTTTGCATACCAGTATAAGGAATCTGCTATTGGTAACCTTGATAGGGGTAGGTTTGTTGAGCATATCTAGTATAAGGTTGTTGTTGGAAACCAGGATAATTTTTTTGTTGACCAAAACTAACATAGGCTTGTTGACTAGAACCTTGGTAAGCTTGTTGTTGGCCAAACCCAGCATAGGCTTGTTGGCGAAGTCCAAGATAAGTTTGGTATTGTTCGAATTGCTATTGTTGTTATTGTGGCTGCAACAGTTGTTGATACAACAGTTGTTTCACACCAGTATAAGTTTGACCAGGTTGTGGATAAATTGGTCCAATATAAGTCTGAGTCATCCCAGTTAATGGTAAACTAGCTTAAGGTTGTTGGATTTCAGACACAAATGGTTGTTTTAAAATGGCCTGAGAAGACTGAGTTTGTAGACTTGAAACTTGAGGGTAAGAGGTTGAAGGATAAACTCACAAAGGTTGAGATACAATCAACTGATCTTACGACTGTGGTAAAGTCGTAATGACAGGCGTAGTAGGTATGGATGAAATAGGTTGTATTGGTTGTGATGAATACACAAGCCTTGGTTGAACATGCATTGTAGGCTGCCATTGACAAACAGTCATTCCAGAATAAGTTGGACCTAAAGATGATGGTATACTACCATATGGTGGCCCCCCAGAGTATGGAGAATAAGCAGATTGGGCATATTGTTCTCCATATGGAGGTAATCTAGTGTTAAGTGGATACATTGGACGGTAACCAGATGGACCAGCTTCATATTGACTTGATGGATTAAATTGTTCAGTATCCGTAAGTGAAGAACCAAGTAAAATTCCTCTGGACAACATGGGTGAAGACCATGGACTAGAAGAAACACTGGAGTGAGTTCCAGATAATGATTGGTAACCTAGTGGGATAAAAGTAGCACCATATAGATGTGACTCAGGTGTTGTGGTAAACATCAAAGAAGTAGCGATAGTAGATGTTGTTGCAACTGTAATAGATGATACAGTCCGGGATTTTGTTTCAACGATAGTCAAATGACACAATAAATGTCTTAATGAATCTATGGGAGTTTGAAATTAAATAGGATCAAAAGGAGAAATATAAGTTAACTAAGGAAAAGCAGGATAAAGATAAAGCCCTAGTCCAAAACGCGTTGGAGTTCTAGGTGAAGTTTCTTCCTCGAATTCCTCTTCAATAGAAATCAAATCGAGTGGAAGGATTTCACCATCAGGTCCGTAATAAATTTCCGGTGTTTGACTCTACAGTAAAGGAGAAGTCTCAACAGTTACAAATGTATGAGGATAAACCGATCGATCGTCTTCCAATACGGGAACACCTTCTGGTTGTTCAATTTCGGGATCCAAGTGTTCTGATAAAAGAACAATGGGTTCAGGATGAATTTCTTGAACAACTTCTGGTTCAAAAGTAACATCTTGTTGAACTATGATAGGTTTGAGATCAACTTCTGGTTGAAAAAATTCAAGTTCAGAAGTAATTTCTTATTGAACAACTTTTGGTTGAGGATCAACTTCTTATTGGACAACTTCAGTTACCATTTCACTAAGTTCACTTTCAGTGTCCTCAGGTAATTGTAAAGGTTCCACTTCAGTAGCAGATAAACCAGTAATAGTAGGAGTAACTCGAATCGCAGTACGTACCAGCATAGGCGACTCTGGTAAATTAGATGAAGAACCAGAAGTTTGTGATGTACTAGACTCAGTTAAACGAGACCACTTTCGCTGACTAGGTGTAGCTTCAAGTGGTAAAGGAAGTTTACTCGCTGTCCTACGCGAACGACAGGGTAAAGGTTGATTTTCTTTCATGATTTTTGATTGATTTTATTATAAAAATAAATAAACAAAAAGAGGGTAATTTAGGTAAATGAATTACCAAGTAACTGTGAACTGCAATATACGGCCTCAGAGGAGCCAAGGACTTAACATATGTGCAGCTAATCTCCCCGAATGTTGTTTTTGGTGTATCACAGTATACAAGACCACTGACTCGGTTACCTATGGATGGATAGAAACCTAATCTAGTCCTCCCAAATATACCCAAAAGTACGTGGAGGCCCAATCCGTGTTAGCGATGTCTAATGCGAAACCGCACAGTGAGAGCATTCCCTTAAACTTTTCGTACTATAACACCACCTGCTATACCCAAAAGTACGTGGATGAGCTATGATATACTTATGTACGTGGAATGAGGTATCACACTCAGAATGTATTGCAAAACATTAGTGAAAAATACAATGTTTAATGACGCCGGAACACGTCTCTAGCCTAGACCTCTAAATGTTATGTGTTAAGTTACAATGCTCCATTAGGTTAATTGAGATAAATTTTAGTTGATCTTCTTTAAAAGATTTCCTTTCAGGTTCACTACGTTATGTTTCTGAAACTCCTAGAATGAAACTAAGATGGGAAACATTCTTTTCATTTGATTTCAACAATGAAAACAGCAACTAAAAGGGATAGAGCAATTGTAATCTTTAAACAAAGAGCATAGAGCACATCTAATGCAACTTTCCCTATACCATTCCTACAAGAACACACAAACTTCTAAAAGAATTATGCATGTTTTTCTTTTCATTCCTTTAATGTTTAGATGAACATAGAGAAACTAAATGCACAAACGATCAATCAATGCTTTTCACAAGAAACGAAGACTATGCGACATTTTTTTTTTTAAATAAAGACTAATCAATGTAAGCTAACTTTGGGATTCATTTGATAATGATAAAGAAAACATAAAGAAACATTGACCATTCAGCAAACAAGATGGGAAATAGTTTGGAAACAATCAAGAAAAAAGATGGCTTTTTGGCTTGACACAGATCAGTGCAGCCCTAAGTGGGAGACAAAGCATTGTAGAGCATTGTCTCTAGGCTACAGCTGCTCTGCAATGCACTGTGTCAAGAACAAAAGTGCGTTGATGCCAGAGAATACTATTAGCATACATTTTGACCAAACAAGCTTCAAAATGACTGAATATAGGCAAATCAACTCAAGCAAAGTCTATTAGTGCTGGTAAGACAAGGGATAACTACCAGGAACAATGGTTGTTCCCCAGTATGGTCGCAAATTTGTTATATGTAATTTATACCTACGGATAAGTATATCTTCCCTAAGTGGGTAGTTACACTTAGAACAACTGAAGTAAAGATGTTTAGCCTTTTCCTACAATAAATAGATAAGATAAAAGAACCTACTTGTGATCCTTCGCTTCCTTTGATCTCCTTTGAGTTGCTCTCGTCACTCACTCTCAAACTGAATTCACTCAATTGGCACCTGCCAACATAAACTGAAGACGAAACCAATAAAAGCAAATGATCTATTTATTGTAAACAAATGGAATCGACAACATTTGAACATACATTCATCATAGATATAGACAAAAGTATTGGAAAAGGAAAAAACAACTTTATTGATTGTTAGGTCCCTATAATACTAGTGATTACCCCATTACTATTGTATTTATATCCCTTATTAATATTATTGTGCCCCTATTGTTCCCATATTGTTATTACTGTGCCCCATAGAATCCCTCTATTGTTATTTTTGTGCCTTTATATTATTATTGTTAGGTTGGTTGAGTTATATTGTGACTCCTTAGTCTCCTATATATAGAAAGGAGGTTTTTTCATTTGAATCATCAAAGAATCATTCATTTTTGTAATGTAAAGGAGGTTTTCCCCTTGAAGAGGCTGAATTCTAAGGTGTTGATCTATCTTTTCTATCTTTTTGTGAGCTAGTTTCATAACATTTAGTATCAGAGCTTTGGATTCTAGGGTTTCGCTGCTCCAAATAGGTCATCGTGGAATTTTCGCTATAACTTTTTTTTCTGCTACGTTTCAGAAGTGAAAACAAAAAACCCATTTGAGACGAAATCACTCTGAAACTTGGGTCCAAATTTCAGAGCTTTTCGAGCTATATTTGTGGAGATATAATCTGATGAAGTTGGTCTTTTTGCAGACTCTTGAATTACATTCCAAACAAGTGACCTGGGGAAAATAGTTATAAATTTCTCTCTGAGAATTAGATTGAAGTTTGGTAAGAAGATACAGAAAGAGGACGGATTTTAGTTTCTGGTATATATTTTTCAGAACCAAAGGTTGAAACAGGGACATGTGGCATGTCATAAAATTTCGCTCTACTGAACTAGTCTATAATCAAGTCACTGTGGGAGATTTGGCATAACTCTTACTTGAAGAATCCAATTTGGATCAGACTGGTGGCATTGGAAATAGGAAATAGAGGGATACTGTAAGTTTCAATTTTAGAACTGGATGATCCAAAATTGCAGAGATACATCAGAGGCAATATCAAGCTCCTACAAAGTGAACAAAAGGTGTGTAGATTTTTTTAAATTTTTGCTTAAGCTTGGTTTGAAAATTTATTTTGAAGGAATTCAAAGGGCATAGTAGAGAATTATTATCAGTAACTAATGCCCCGAGGAAAGAAAATGCAAACACCTAGTAAGCAACCTAAAATCTCTAGCATGAATCATGAAGAAGAGGAAGAAATGCTACATGATATATCGAAATTACAAGACCAAGTGCAACAAATGTCACTCTCACAAAAGCTAACAGAAGCTATGATAAATGGCGTGGAATATAAGATAAAGGGCATGGAAGATAAGATGGATGATTTGAAGATAGATTTAAAGATAGACTTGAAGAGAGACATGGCAGATTTGAAGACAAATTTCAAGACAGACATGGCAGATTTGAAGACAGATTTGACAAATTTTCTACAAGGAATACTTACAAATGGTGAAAGTGTAGTAAAAGGAAACTCACGATGTGAACAAAAGAAATGTTAATCATGATTTCGTAGACTCTAATGTTGGATTGAAGACCCACCATATTCCAAAAATCGATATGAGGAAGTTTGATGGAAAGGATCCCGCAACATGGATATTACAGATGGAGCAATTTTTAGATCTCAATAATGTGCAAAACACACAAAATTTACGTATTGCAACTTTATATTTGGAACCAAATCAGTTTGTATGGTATCAATGGCTTTGCTCTCGTAAACAATTTATCACTTGGGCAATTTTTATGGAAGAATTGATAGCACATTATGAGG
>APFE030847558.1:73079-98641 GCA_000404065.3 Pinus taeda | reverse complement strand
TGTTACATTTTCTCTTTTCCCTCAAGTTCTATCACCTTTTCTCATAAGTATCCACAGTCAATACCCATTTTTTACTTTGGGTCACTCATTTAGTGTGGTTCCGAGGGGCACCTCTAGTTTCATGGCTCCAACACAACATCAGATTAGTTGGAGGGGTAGAAAGTCATCTTCCTTCTCATCCACCTGCAGGCTCTTTGGATGGGATTTAGTGGTGAACTTATTTGATTATATACCTCCAAAAGTTAGAAGAGATATCCTACTATGAGAGTCAAAAGAGTTTAGAGGTAGATCTTATTTCTTGAATTATGAAGTCCCTAGACATAGATGTAATTGATTCTTAGACCGGAGGTGGTTTAGGAAATGTCGTCTACACTTTATTCACTCTATTAGTCTACACCAACAACATGACATCCTCCTACCCATGGTTATAAGGGAAAATCAAGTTGATAATTATCAATTGTTTGAAAGAAATGAAGATATCAAAAGGATACTAAGGAATCTTCACTTCGGCCTCACTAATATGGACACCATACTTGCTAGAGTGGATAAGTACGTAGTCTCTACTTCATATACTAAATCAGTGGAGGATCATGAGGCTCCTACAGAAATAAATGAAGTGCCTTTGGTCGTGGAATCCCTTTTTTCTACCTCTTGTCAACAAAATCCAACGCCTCCTTCACTGGTTCTCATCTCTGATTAGTCTTCTTTGATCAGTCTCATCCTGCAAATGATGTGATGGTGCTAGTATGGTTGGATACTTCCTATTGTGCTCTTGGATTTCGTTCTTCTCGGTCGCAATGGTATTCTTGTCTCTCATTTTGGTTGCACTCCTAGCATGGTTTTATGGTGCTTCTCTGGTAGTATAAATTTTGTAGTTCCTTACATCATTTTTGGAGTATAGTCATTTGGCATGTAACTTTTTATGGTATATATGGTGACTCTAGTCTTTTCTAATAGGGCTAGGAAGTGTTTACATGGTTTTTTTGGTTGTAAAGTAAGGATATTGTAACTCTATTTTTTTTTATAATTCCTTCAACTAAATAGCATAGCTATGCCTCTGTGAAGGAAGCACATGGCTACAGTCTAGTTTTCAAATTGAATCTTACACTAGTGTCATTTTGGAAAGCTAGGCCTTATCTGAAATAGATCTTTCATTGTAATAAAAATTATTTTCATTGTAATACAAATTATTTATAGAAATTCACCCAAAATATATATATATATGAAATCATCATTATATCCTTATGTATCTTATTCTAGTTAAATAAACTTCCTTTAACATTTAAAATTAGTAGAAAATAAGATCCAATTATAATCTCAATAGGTATATTAATTTGAATATTTCATTTCGTCATTCCATATTTGAACATATAACATGAAATAAGTCATCCCAGCATTTAAAAGATCTGCCAAATAATCATTTCAACCCTCAATACTTTAACATACTAAAATAGTCTCGTCAAATGAAATAAACCTCCTTGCAACTTAAAATATGAGAAGGCGAGATTATTTATTATGGTTTTGTATCTTTTAAAATTGGTGTAACATTTTAAAATTAATTAAATTTATTCTATTAAATATATATAATTTAAAAAATATATATTTTTAATTGTATTTTTCATAATTATGTTGAGAGCCACTTTATAATTTAGTATGGGGATTACATTTAAAATTAACAAAATAATACTTACATTAACAAATCAAAATTAGTAATAGCAAAAAAATTATTTTACTCTAACAACTAAATTAATTTAATTTTCATCTTTATTTTACATCAACTTCATATAGAGAGATATATTATCTAAAAGGAGGCTTTTGTAAGTAGAGTTATTCTGAGGTTTATCTTCCACATCCATCACATAAGTATTTTAGATTGTCGACAGTTTCGAACCAACTAATGTGGTTCATCTTCATGATGATTAGATGAAGTAATTTTTTTTCTAAGATAGATTTCATTAGATTACTAAGAATTTATATAGAAGACATGCATGTAGAGATTTCGATGGACTATGTCCAAATTGATCGTACTCAAAAACAAAGGTATTTCTAAACAAGAACTAACCTTTTGTATAGTTTGGGGATGACCATCCTCCCATAGATGAGAAACCAGATGGACTCTGTGAATGTATTGAAACCATTTTATAATAACAAAAAACTAAAGTAACATGAAAAGAAGCAACAAAGTCTAAAAAAGCCTTTCCTAATTCCTGATAGTGTTCATAGCCATGTTGGGAATTAACCAAAGGGACCATCATGTCCTTCCTTCATCCATTGTTTTATTTCCCACTCAATTAGAGTCCCATCAATATTGGTGCTACATCCTATTGCAGCTCCTCCTCCTTATGTTTATATTTCATTGTTTCCTCACTCTTTGTGGCATGCTCCTTCACACCGCTACCCAAGGGACTTGGTTTTTCATAGGTCTTATCCACCTTTCACATTGTTCCTAGCCTCTTAGGATTGGATATTTTTTCCCCTTGAGAAACTGAATTAGGAGGACTTGAAAAAGAAGATTCTGAGCTAACCGAAGAGTTGGACGATGTGGCAGATGAGGGTGGTGGAGGGAATTTAATTCCTAAAGGATCAATCATAAAGCATAATGCCATCCTATCCAAGATGATATGAAAATATAAATTAGCGATTCAACCTTGCACCACACACATAACTTCTTCTTGGTACTACAAGTGTCGCTCAAGCAAGTTCCTCAATTTCCAATGATAATCATATGTGTTTCCTCTCTCTTTTTCTTTCATTCAACAATCATTCTCCTAATGCATTGCAGAGAATCCTCTTCAAACCTTTCTTCTGCTAAACCATGACAGGGAGGAGGAGGATGAAATCCTCTTCCTCTCCTTCCTTTCCTAAGATGACCACACTCACATACCATGGCTATCAAATTATATCAACATGACTTTCCCCTTCCAACACCACTGACCTCAACTCCTATCTCAATTATGCAAATGACAGATGGACTAAAGACCTGCTAAATAAAGTGAGCCTCCACTTCCCAATTTAGCATTAAATTCCAATTCATTTTTGTCCAACCACCCCATCTCATGTAATGAATTGGGCATGTTGGGATGGCAAGCGGGAAGCATAGCCGTCCCCCTATAATAAATGTGTCAAAACAAGCTATCATGGAGGCCATATTTAACTCGAGCGCCCATTTGTGCACCCAGATCTAGGTTAGAGAGACAAAGTAATTAAGAGTAAAATATTTTTAGTTTAATGTATAATTACTTTCTATTTTTACCATGAGAAAGATGTGTAATACCTTTACTACTCAAGGGAGTCGACACTACCGATATTCGAGTCCAGTATGAAGGAGATATGTAATTATTCACCTATGGTATTTTTAAATGTAATCCATTTACTACTTAATATTGTGTTGACATTATTGCACTAAGTATGGTAGAGATGTTGTAACATAATGTTTAACATTGTCAAGTGAGGGTAGACCAAGTAGTTAAGGTGGGTTGTTAACTCCCTCACCACCCAGGGTTGATTACCCGAAATGACGTGCTTAGCCTGTATTGATTAGGCTGAAGGAGTAGGCAGCCCCAGCGAATATCTCAGTTCTTACTTATTCATTGGGTCATTACTACGCTAAAGGACTAGGCGGCCCCAGGGAATATCTCGTCTCTTACTTATTCATTGGGTCATTATTGTTAAGAAAAAAAACACAATGTTTAACAATTACATATAGATAAATAATTTTTTATATGTGTGTACCATAAATAAAATAAATTAGAAATGTTTTACTTTCAATTCCTTTATCGCTTTATATAAAGTTGACCTAAAATTGAATTGAAGCTTTTAATTTATGGCCAATATTTCTTTTTTGTTATTAATATTTTTCAATTTGTTAAATATGGTAAATAAAAACCACCATTTCCATGTGAATTTAAGTCAATCAAAGATAATGATTCATTCAATTGTCAATATATTATATTGACATGTGGTATTCAAATTATATAATATATATTATTATATATATATTATATATAGATATATATAATATATTATATGTTAACCAAACCAAATTCAATAATCATAATAAGTAACAAGTTTTTATATCAACTTTACATACAGAGAAAATACTTAATGTAAATTTTGTTAACTTTCAAAAGAAGATGTGTATTCCTTTAAATTTTAAAAATATTTTTACGCTCACCTTAAAAAATTATTTGAATATATATCTAATTAATATACTCAATATCAACTTCATAAATATTCAAAAGAGAAAAAGTTAAAAAAATTGTTTTCCTATTGAAATGAATAAAATATTTTAATCCTCATTTCAAATAAAAATAACTTTATAGATAAAGATGTGTAATTTATTCACTTTTTAATGTAGAGTTATTATATGTATATATATTTGTGTCAATCATAAATAAAATAAATTAGAAATGTTTTACTTTCAATTCGTTTATCTCTTTATATAAATTTGACCAAATAGTGAATTGAAGTTTTCAATTTGTGATCAATGAATTTTTTTTTGTTATTACTACTTTTCAATTTGTTAAATATGGTACAAACATACAAGCCACCATTTACCATGTGATTGACTTAATTCTATAAAATAATACATCAAATATAATTATTCATTCAATGGTCAACACATTATTAAACTTGTGGTATTGTATATATATAAATATATAATATATATATATATTATATATAACATAGTTTATATCAAATTTACATACAAAGAAAATTACTGAATGTCAAAATTTATTATATTTTTATAAGGGAGATGTGCAATTCCCTTACTATTTAAAAATATTTTAATACTCATAAGTAAAATATTTGAATATATAGCCTCAAGTGTTAACTCAGTTGGTCAAAATCAGTGCCTCGCCATCAGGAGGTCATAGGGTCCATTCTCCTCGAATCCCTTGGGGCCAGGCCTAGCTAGTGGGCCATGGGGCTAGATTCCCTTCGGGGTCGATCAACCCAGATTTTTTCGTCGACGTAGCGCTTGTTGACCAGGGTGTCCATGAACCACAGCAATATATATATATATATATTATATATATATATATATATATATATATAATATATATATATATATACCAACTTCATATATATTTGAGAGAGAGAGAAACTTAAAAAAAATGTTTTCGTATTGAAATAAATAAGATAATTTAATCCTCATTTTAAATAAAAATAACTTTATAGATAGAGATGTGTAATTTATTCAATTTTTAATGTAGAGTTATTATATGTATATATGCTTGAAGTTATAGAAGGTAGAGTTTATAGGTGGAAAATAACAAATTGTGATATAAATTCTCTTACCATTAGTGATTTCGATCCAAACATACTCATTAAGGGAGTCTATCTTATGAACCCAAGTGTGAGGGGAAACATTGTGTTTTTTATAACAAGCAATACCTCTAATTGCTCTACAATAGGAATTCTTGTTCCATGCCAACCATAGAAAAAACTCATCTATGTGAAGACCTTATATTTGTCATGGTCCCAAGTTTCAAATAAGAAAACAATATCAATTTCACTTAGAATCCAACTTAACGTAAGACCTCTATGCCATGAAAACCCCCGTGTCAGTTCCAAAAGAGGATCCTAAGTGTTCCAAATTCCTAGTTATCACTCTCATTTTGGTCTTTATCCCTAATAAAGCCTTACTATGTCTAATGAT
The DNA here is from genome assembly GCA_000404065.3 of Pinus taeda. NCBI lineage: Eukaryota > Viridiplantae > Streptophyta > Pinopsida > Pinales > Pinaceae > Pinus > Pinus taeda. Next base: position 92,979 of record APFE030847558.1, on the reverse strand, counting down.
TGTCCATTTTCCTTTTTTTCTGGCTTTCTTTACCTTTTGAACCTCTTTTCTTAATTCAACTTGGTTTGTTTAATGAGATCCTCATTTATAAATATTCATGCCCCTTTTAAGCTAGGATATTTATTGAGTATGCCAAATTTATGGTCACTACAACTAATACCCTAACATGGATAAATTTATCTTTATGGTCGATTATCTTTTCCAACCATCTTTCTCCTATGAGATAAAATATTGTTTCAATTTATGACTTATTTTTTAGTTCTTATTTTACTATTTCTAATGTATCTTCATCTTTATGATCTTTTATGCCATCAACTATAAGATTCAAGGCCCTTTTATTATGCTCATGATCTAGCTCAATTAGTTTGTTCATCTCTTCTTTGATGGGTTTGATGTCTAATTTATTTTTTGTGCTACTAACAGCCAAATTGTTATTTAGTTTTTCGTTAACTCTTTAATCTTGTCTTTAAGGTATAATTTTCTTCAATTTTTTATTGTTTCTAGTTTTCCATTTCTTGTAACCTGTATTTCACTTTTTGCAATTTAGTCTCAAGTCTTCCTCTTGCTAGATCGAGGTTTTGACATGTTTGGTGAAGTGCTCATAATTTTAAAAAATAAAAATAAAAAATAAAAAGAACTTATGATGTAAGTTTTTAACACATAAAATTATAATTTAAAATTTAAAATAAAAATGGATAAAAAGAAGTTACTCAATGTTGTAATTTAAATGTGCTTAATATTCACTCATTCCAATAATAAAATTTAAAATCAGTACATTATTATGTTATAAATAAATAAATAATTATTATTATTATCAACCATTCAAATAAATTATACTCATGAAATATTTTTTATATATTTTATAAATATTATTATTTTAACAAATATTTTTCAAAAAAAAAAAAAAAACTGGTACAGAAAAATTAAACAATTAAAACCATATAAAATTTCATTAATCCAACCTTCCTACCGATCATAAAGTTTCCTAGTGAAATGAATTTTTTGTTGTTGGATAAATTGTTGTTGATGTCAAAGGGTGAATGAATCAGCATTTTTTTGGTGAATTGTGTGTTGAAATCGAGTGAATTTGGGTACAAGGGCCATGTATATTTGTATCACTTTCCATGTGATTTCACTTGATAAGTGTCATGCCTTGTGGGTCCTTCTAGTTGGAGAGATATTAATTTTTGAAGTTTGATGCCCCGAACATGGGTTTTGCACCAGCCCCTTTTCCCCAAAAGTTTATGGCCTTAAACACTTCTTTGTTGTAACCCTAAGAAAAAGTCAAAAATATATATTAAATAGGGCTAAATCCATGGGTCCAAATCATCCTTGAAAGGAAGCTCTTTGAAGAACAATTTTTTTTTTTTAAGTAATCTAAGTCGCCTTCTTAATTGGTCAACCTAATTGCAAATTCTCAAGTCAGCTTCAACAAAGGTCACGTCTTTTCATTAGGCAGGTCAACCCCAAACTAGGTTCCCTGCAAACATATACATACATACATATATATAATCTTAGTCATGATTTTGAAGCATCAACTCAGTGGTTTGTGAAAGCATTTGATCTGAAGCAATCCAAACCTTATGCTTGTTGAAAATATAAATAAGAAAGCATATTTGTTGAAGTTTGTTTGAGTTAATCATTCCATATTTCTATGAGAATTTTTTTTGGGATAATTTTTTTGATGATGCTACTCACATATGTCGTTCTTCTAGAAGTATAAGGCCATTCTTTCAACCATAAGGAGGTTTTATTATGATATACACTTCACTATGAATCTGAGGGACCTTTTATGAGGTTTACTTTGCAAATATGATCTTATGATCTAAGGTTTATAAGGAACTAATTTCAACCCTGTATCATTCCTATGAGGCAATCAAATTTCGGCCTCTTTTTGATGCCAACTCCTAAGGTTTACTTTGCACATCTAAGTTTCCATTTGGATCTTACTAAGGCGAAATTTGGATTTATCTTTAGCCATCCTTTTTAGATGAATTTGACCTTAGTTAGGGCATATTTGAAACATTGTTTTAATTAAATTATGAGATCGTTCTAAATCTTGAAGTTGAGGCATAAATTAAATCTTAGAGTCACTCTTAAGCATGCATTGAATGTGTTTTTGAAGCAGAACTTGAGAGTGGATATTTGATTATTTGTAACATACCTTGATAGTAGACTTGTCATAGACCTATGATGATCTAAAGTAGACTTTGATATAGACCTTGATGTTTGTAGTAGACCTCTTCTCAAGCATGATTTGACACGTTGTGTGAACCATATATTTAGAGCAGTATTTGAAGTCTTAAGCAACCCCCATTGAAGAAAATATTTGTGAATTCCTTGATAAGCCTTGAAGCAAACCTCTAGTGAAGTTGTGGAGTAGCATTTTGAGCTAACCTTGAAGAACTTGTGAGGAAAATTAAAGGTAGAGTATGGGAACTTGCAATGATGATATGAGGGTCTAAATATTGTTGTAATTGGGTTATTGTCCCTGGTACAAGAGCCCAAGAAATTTTAATTTATCTTATCTTCATATAGGGTGGTGGGGTGGTGCTAGAGAAGGAAGTTGTAGCTTCCTTTAGGAGGTTTTCACTTCCTTGTAGTGTGTTATGTCCCTATAATACTAGTGTATTTCCCTTATTGTTATTTTTAGTGTAGCCCCCTATTGTTATTGTTGTTCCTTTACATTATTATTTTTATGTAGGCTCTAATTATATTGTGACCCCTTAGACTCCTATATATACCAAGGAGGTCTTATCATTTGTATCATCTAAGAATTGTTTATCTATGTAATGTAAACGAGGTTTCCCCTTGAAGAGGATAATTTTTAAGTCATGGGCCTATCGCTTCTTCTTCTTTGTGAGTTGGTTGCATAACATTTGGTATCAAAGCTTTGAATTCTATGGTTCTGCTTCTTCAAACAAGTCATCTTGGCATTTCCATGTATCATGGCATGTGTCCATATTATAGGGAGATCAGCAAGCTCACTACTAAAGATAATTTTTCCATTCTTGTCATTGATGAATTGTTGCATGAATTACATGGAGCAATTTACTTCACCAAGTTGGATCTTCGTTCAAGATATTATCAAAATAAAATGAAGACTGAAGACATTCCAAAAACAACATTCAGAATTCATTAGGGTCATTATGAATTTTTGGTCATGACTTTTGGCCTTACTAATGCACCTTCCACATTTCAAGGTTTGATGAATTCTATTTTCAAAACCTTCCTTAGAAAATTGTGTTATTAATTTTTGATGATATACTAATCTACAGCAAGTCTTGGAAGGATCATGTTCAACATGTTGATAGGATGATCAAACTATTGGAGGAGAAACAATTATATGTGAAGCCATCCAAATGTTTCTTTGGAGTACAAAAGGTGGAATGTTTGGGTCATATTGTATCTCATGAGGGTGTTAAAGTAGACTCTAACAAAATTAAAGTCGTTAAGGAATGGAAAATCCCCACAACCATAAATCATCTTCAAGGATTTCTCGGGTTAACAGGGTATTATCACAAATTTGTTAATAAGTATGGGAGAATAAAAGCACCTTTATGAACATTACTGGAGAAAGATGCATTTTCTTGGACTCCAAAAGCAACTAAGGTCTTTGAACATCTTAAAGAGGCAATGTGCCAAGCACCAGCCTTAGTTACACCAGACTTCACATAAATATTTGTTGCGTATTGTGATGCCTTAGGAAATGGAATTGGTGTTGCTTTACTGCAAGAAGGAAGACCCATTGGTTTTGAAAGTCATCCAATCAAAGGAAGGTATTTACAAAAACCTAGTTATGAGAAGCAAATGTTGGCAATACTACATGCACTAAATCAATGGAGACCTTACCTAATGGGAAGGCACTTCAAGGTAAAAAAATATCATGGCAGTCTTAAATACCTTCTGTAACAAACATTATCTTCAGAAGAGCAACAAAAATGGGTCACAAAGATGTTGGGTTATGACTTTGAAATCATCTACAAGAAAGGGAATAAAATGTTGTTGCATATGCACACTCAAGAAAGGATGAGGAAGTGGAAGCATTGCTTTATGCCATTTCTATTACCAACCTGATTGGATAACCAAAGCAAGGGATGAATGGAAGAATGACGAAGAGGCATGGACACTCATTTAAAATTTGTAGCAAGATCTTAGTACATCTGATACATTTAGCTGGAAAAATGATTCATTATGGTACAAAGATCACTTATAGCTTTGTAAGAATTCACAACTCAAGCAAAAGATTATTTTTGAATTGCACACCTCCTCCTTAAGAGTGCACTCTATATTTTTAAGAACTTACTACAGGGTTAAAAAGGAAGTTTTTTGGGAGGGCCTTAAATCTGATATTCAGAAGTTTGTGGAAGAATGTTTGGTTTGCCAACAAATAAAGTTGAGACAATTAAGACCCCAATTCTATTACAACCTTTAAACATTCCAAGTCGGTGTTGGGAGGAGGTCTCAATGGATTTGATCACATGTTTACCCAAGTATGAAGGATAGGTTGTGATCATGGTGGTAATTGATAGAATTACCAAGTATGCACACTTTTGTTCATTATCTCATCCTTTTAAAGCCATTACCATTGCTACTACATTTATGGAAACAATTCAAAAGCTACATGGAAACCCAAAGATTAGTGTAAGTGACAGAGATCCCATTTTCGCTAGAACTTTTTGGATGGAATTGTTTTCTTGTCTTAGTACTCAATTAGCTCATAGATCATCTTATAATCCTCAATCTAGCGGGTAAACTGATATAGTGAAAAAATGTTTGGAAGGATATCTTCATTGTTTTGTATCAGATAAACAAACACAATGGGTCAAGTGGTTACATCTAGCTAAATGGTGGTATGACACTTATTTCCATAGTACAAAAAAATGACCCCATTTATAACACTTTATGGATATCATCCACCATCCATCACATCATCTTTAAGAGAAGATTCTAAGGTTCAAGCAATGGAAGATCACATCGATCATCAACAACAAGTTCTCCAACTCTTAAATGATAACCTCCTCTATCACATAATCAAATGAAAAAATAGGAATATCAACATCATAGTGAAAGAAGTTTTGATGTATTCGACTGGGTATTTCACAGCTACAACCATATAAACAAGTATCCCTCAAGCAAGCAAAGAAGGATAATAAATTATCACCCAAGTACTATGGTCCTTACAAGGTGTTGCAAAATATTGGGACTATGGCATACAGATTGGAGTTGCCTGCATCTTCTTGAGTACACCCATTTTTTCATGTTTCATGCTTAAATAAGGTTATTGGTGACAAGCTCCTAGTTCAAACAGTGTTGGAAGAACTTGAAGAAGAAGGAAAAATCATATTTGAGCCTGAACCAGTCATGGAAACAAGAACCCAACATATACAAAATTTATTAATTTCATAGTCTCTTATTAAGTGGAATGACTTACCTATTGAAGATTCCACATGGAAGGATGATAATTTTATACAGAACCATCCAGAACTACTCAAGAATTAAGGACAACACATTTTTGAAGGAGAGGGGCATGTTAGGTCCCTATAATACTAGTGTATTTCCCTTATTGTTATTGTTAGTATAGCCCCCTATTGTTATTGTGTGGCCCATAGAAGTCCATTATTGTTATTGTTGTGCCCTTACATTATTATTATTATTATTATGTAGGCTCTGATTATATTGTGACCCCTTAGACTCATATATATACCAAGGAGGTCTTATCATTTGTATCATCTAAGAATTGTTCATTTATGTAATGTAAAGGAGGTTTCCCCCTCGAAGAGGATAATTTTTAAGTCGTGAATATATCTTTTCTTCTAAATTATGAGTTGGTTGCATAACACAATGGAAGTTGGTAAATCTTCAGGTTGTATCCCTTCTAGTTGTAGCTCGTAAATTTGGAATTTGTAGCTTCCCTTGTAATATAAATATATTTCTCATATATTTTGTATTTCTTTAATGCAATGTTATTGGTTAATTGTTTTGATACTTAAATTGTTAAAATTTATGAAACATCGATTCACAACCCCTCTCAATATTTCCATCAATTGGTATCAGAGCATGTTACCTTCTAACAGTTTAATCTCTGCAGGTAAGATTGTAAACAAGCATGGATCATATGAAAGGCATCTCTTCAAGGAAAATTCTGATATTTGATGGAAATGATTATCCACTATGGAGTGATTACATGGAAACCTACTTGTAGGCTATAGGAATGGGTGTTTGACTCGCCATCGTAATTAATGGCTACAAAGTTCCTAAAATTCCTCCATCTAATCCTAATGAGAAGAATTTGTTCAGTTGTAATTAAAAAACTCTACATGCCATCACAGGTGGATTGTTAAGAACCATTAAGTCCAAGGTGACACGTGCACCACAACCAAAGAATTTGGGAAACACTTAAAACTTTGTATAAAGATGAGGATTAGGTCAAGCAAGTCAAACTTCAAAAATATAGAGCTCGGTTTGAAAACCTGAAAATGGATGAAATATAAGATATTGTGGCCCATTTTCTTAGATTAGATGAAGTTGTCAACTCCATCAAAGGATTAGGATAATAAATTAATCACTTTATCGGTGATTTCTCTTACTCCTGCTCGGGCTTTGTCTTCACCTCACCTCTGATACCATGTTAAGTTATGGTATGTTCTATGCTTATAACAGTTTACTTCTTTTTCTTATTATATTTCACAGATTAGCAATCACATGTACATAAAGTAAAGTGCAGATAGAACATTAAATGATTGACAGAAAACAAGCCAACATAAGAGACACAAGATGTCATGACTACCCAGGGAAAAACCCCATAATGTGTGGGGAAACCTTTTGATCAAATCTTCTTTTATCTTAAATAATTTAGCAAAGAGAAACAGTACAATAAATCTGATTCATATCAGCAGTAGAAAACCCTAGATCAACAACATCAGCATTAGGAGCTTCATCATCAAACTAGGGCAGACGATATCTCACAAACCGACCATCGTATTGGCATGATTCCACCACCAAAAGTTGTGTCTTCCAAAGGAGGTTCAGATGAACCTACAATGCATTTCATATGAAGAGATATTCTAGTCCACATAGGTTAATCTTTACTTTTGCAGTTGTAACGCCAGTTTCGGCAGCTTCCGGCTTCAAACTAGGGTAGTCAATATCTTGCCAACCATTCGTCGGATTGACTTCATTCCACCACCAAAAGTTGCGGCTTTAAGAGGAGGTTCAGATGAACCTATAGTGTAGTTCCAAAGAGGAGATCTTCTAGGCCACACAGGTCAATATTTGGATCTGCAGTTGCAGCTTCAGGTTCAACAGCTTCCGGCTTCACATGTGTGAGAGAGAGACCCATTTATGCGCAATATAGAAGAGACATATTTCTACATAATAGAGAGAGAGAGATGTGATGATATGAGTGAGTGCAAATGACGAAATTTCCTATTATATTTATACACAACATCGGCGTTTTAATAGATGCGACTATTGGGCTTCTGAGCCTACATGAGTTGTAGGTCAACTTGATAATAATTCCATAATCAAAATAAATTCATATCTCCATGAATACTTATCGGACTCGGATGGTCTTTATATCAATCCTACACCTCTCGATGAGAGGAATCTAATAAAAATATTATCAATCATGAATAAGATGAGCCACATGAAGTTTTGCCCTCGTTGCCAATTTTAACATGTATGCATTCTATTTTAAAGGAATTGTTTCAAGTGTTTAAATATTATTCATGTATACGTTCTTATTATTTCTAGCATCATCACTTTTGATGTGTGTGAATTAAATTACATAAAATACAATGAATAATGAATTTTGTGTTTATATATGATAAGCTTATAATTAATTTGATTAACTATTTAATCAAATTAATTCCTTAATTAGTTTTAATAACGTTAATCCATGGGAATCCCTATTGTCATGAAACAATGTTATTTCTCTGGCGCATATAACTTAATATACCAGGGTAAAAGTAATGAGATTAGATTAGCTTGTATTTTATATCAATAATTACATTAGTTTATTAGTTATCAACACCATCCACTCCATCACCATTGACAATTAATTTTTCACGAGTAATCAGACCCAAAATACCAGTGGAAACCAGCAGCTTCAACAGAAAAGAGTCTAATTTGGGGCTCTAACTGGGTGGATTCTCAAACATTGATGCAGTAAGTTTTAGATATCGACATTATCGCATGTGTTAAATATGTGGAATATATTATAAATATTCCATGTACAAAGCTCAAGGCTAAGGCCTAGCAAGTGGATGCATAAGAGATCAAGTGGCACTCTAGGTTTACAATGTGTTAGGTACATTTTCTAAGATATGCTCATGTATGTGTAAAATCATGTAGAAAACAGGAAAATATAAATAATATAATATCCACAAAAATGTTTTCTTGAGAAGGCGATGACAAGACTATGATATCTCAAAATGGGAAGAAGAAAGGGGCTTTTTTGTTGATTTGATTTTGGCATTGTCATTAACATATACCATTAGAGGGAATTTTAGCTCAAAAGTGCCCAAGAAATTTTCATGTAACTTCCATTTCATAATATGTAAACAAATTACAATCCTTTAAATTTAAAAAGAGGTACATGTAAATATTTTTTAGGTAAAACAATAAAACTACTTTTTTTAATTATATTTTTGTCTTATCTCCTTATAGGTTTACTCAAATTTCAAGTGTATTCACTCATTGGATGCAGAATTAAATTCCACAACCAATGAGTACCCAGTATGTATACTTTTTAAAGGACCTGTACTGATAAAAATTGAAGATGCACTAAAAAAGTGTGTACTTTTGAGAGGACTCACACTGACAAAAATTAAAGATAAATTGAAAAAGCATGGTATCTTCAATTTGTATCAATGTGGGCCCTCTCAAAATTATGCTTAATGGGTACTCGTTGGATATGGAATTTAATTATGCATCCAACGAGTCTCTATAATTGAAATTTGAGTAAACCTATAAGTAGGTAAGACAAAAAAAAGGAACTTCTTTTCCCTCCAAAATTCATAACTCTTACTTTATTATTTTTACTTAAAAGGCCACTTTTAGAATGAAATTTCCACTAATGTATCTTCTTTTTCCCATGCTTCCTTATAGCCTTCCCATCAATCTTGGATTTGTGGGTATGGTGTAAGTACAAGTGTGATATCTCTCATATCATGGGGAAGAGACAGGAATCCCATGAAAGAAAATGCCTTCCATTGTTTTATCCATGTATTGTAGGAGACTCTATAATGAGGAGATGGAAACCATTCATAGTATGATGAGGCAGGATCTCATGCCTTAAGGATTATCTCCATGGTTTTCATGCCTATTATGTTGGGTTTCAATGGACAATTTTCCCATGTGCTTGTGGCTAATAACATCCCAAAGAAGTTGTGGAAGTTGGTTGCTAAAAATGTGGAAATAATGTTCCTAAAGATTCCATAGTAGATAAGGAAATACCTTCCAATGTACAACCATGTTATAGTTGTGCATGGACTATATTTGGGTCAATTTCTTTTGTTTTAGGTTATTAAAATAAGGTAGATAACATCTTGGGACCTTTCTACATGCACTAAGGAGTATTAGAAACAAATATCACTCTAAGGACATTTGAGAAAAGAAGGAATTTATTTCCTTATGTTGTGTGGGGTAGTGAAATAGAGTGGCATTTCTAGTTTAAGAGATGGAAAGTGGCCTAGAGAACTTTCTACTGATCATATTGTTCTAACATGAGAGTAGTGAGTTGGATTGAGTGGTTTTAGATCCTCGTATGAGGTTCCTTCACATTCCTCCTATCATGATTTGGCTTGGGGATGGAATCCATAGTTTATTCCTATGGTTGGGTGCAAAATTGCTTCTTAATACCTAGTTTGATGGTTATGGGTTTATTTTCAAATAAGTATTTGTGCTTTTTTCTTATGGAATTCTTAAATTATATTTTTATTATACACTAAATTTAGTGGGAAATGGAAGAATTTGGATTATGAATGTTAACTTTTTTGTTATTTTATATTTTCATATGAATTTTTAATTACATTATTGTTAGAGGTTAATCGTGGCCTCATAGAGAGTTTATGAGGGACATAAACCTTCTGGGTAGTGCTGGATGGCCAAAGAAGGCATCAATAAGGAAGCTACGCAGTGACAATAGAGTGATTTGAAGTCTCTTTGTAGTATCCCATTAACTCAATTGTGGTAAAGAGGGTGTTGGGCATGCCACACCAAAAATCCCATTACAATTCAAAAATGGCCTCCTCTCTTAATGATATTGATGCAAGAGCATTAGGACAAACAAACTCCATTTCTAGATGTTTAATTTCTTTTCTTTACCTTATAAAATTTTCAATTATGATATGTAAGAATAATTAATGTTGTTAGGTTGTCACGTTGAGTTGTGCTCATGGAACATATGCACCTATTATATTTAATGATATGGTATCCAATCCTCTAAAATAGGGGCCCATGTTTGAATCTCCAAGAGCTATAGGTTACAAATCCATTTTATTTCATGGAGATATTTTGTGAAATCAAGAGACATAGATACAAGAGAGCCCCGTTGCTAAAAATTTCTTAGGCATGAAAATTGTAGCCTAATGCATGTAACTATTGGAAAGACAACTTTAGGTTACAGTATGTGTCCAATGGACTATTATCTACTTGTGTCCTATTGATATATAGAATGGAGGAGTTTACTCAAACCTGTATTACATATCATGTGTAATATCATTCTATTTGTATGTTTGTGCACAACACAAATTACATAAGAATTTTTTTGTTCCCAATTTCTAATAGTCCAACTCCATCTTTCAGTTACACCTATGTAGGAAGGTGTTCATCGAATCCCACATATCATAAACTATGAAAAGGGTGTACGTGGCACAAGGACCATTAAATATTGTAAGTGTGCAAGCACTGGAACTTCCAGTGTAACCCTTGGAGAACAGGGAGATTTGTAATTTTATATCCACAAATGAATTTCATATGCCAAGTTTGAAATGGAAAGGGAGGAAAATAATGTAATCAACATGAGGAACAGTATTAGCATGAGGAAAAAAGTAAAACCTTGAGATGAAACCGCAAGTGTGGAACCCCCTTCTCAATAATGACAAGGGGCATCCTCCCCTCCCCCCTTTAATTCATATGAGTTCTCGATCTAATTTTTTTATCGTGATCGTGGAGCCCGAGACCCACACATATAATAGCCGCTAGTTTACAAGATTTGAATAGGGAATTGTGTTAGACCCTCGATAATGGGCTTTGAGCTCTCATAACGAGCAGCTTTAGAGCATCGAATTTTGGTCTTATGGGAAAGCCAAAGGATCATGGACTAGCTGAAAGGGCTTGAGTGCCATAAAGAGACAGAAAAGGGTTTAAAGTGTGCATTCTGTAGCATCAAATACAAACTAAGAGTTTTTTTTGGAAAGAAGTTTTATAAAAAATAAAACAATGAAAACCTTTCCCTATTAAGAAAAAACCATTTAGTAGAGATTTTTTGTTTAATATGTGGGCAGAAAGTTTCTAAAAATATACACTAAAACCTTCGTGATTGGAAGAAGTGCTTTTTGCAAATAATTTTAAATTTAATGAGTTATTTTTTGGTTGAAATTTATTTCTTCAGTTTTGCTAATACAAACATACTATAATGATTTGCATACAATACCAATTTTTCATTAATAGTGGCTATCACACATGCGAATAGGATTTAATGCTCTTTTTATAAAAGGTGGTGTACTAGTCACTTCATAAACATAAGTGCATTGAGAGGTCGTTGGGAACTAATGTTAAGGTTCCCTTTATAGATGCTCAATGTTATAGAGTATATGCAACATGTCAATTTGATTTTCAATTATAATAAGTTGTTGGTACCACAATGAAGCATTGATGTACATTGAAATGTATATTTGCTAATGCTATAATGAAGCACCATGTAAATCATGTATATGTGCATCATTCATTAAATATTTGTTTATATTAAATACAAACACTATATTGAAATGTATATTTGCTAATACTATAATGAAACACCATGTAAATCATGTATATGCTTATCCTTTATTAAATATTTGTTTATATGAAATACATGAATACTTATAAGATGTAAATAAGCATTATTCATTAAATAGTTGTTTATAATAAATACATGAATATTTATGAGATGTAAAAGTATTTATGCACTTTTTTAATATAACCTTAATGTGATATTATGATAAAAAAAAAAAACATTAACATGCTCATATGGCCATAAAACTCTTAAGATCTCAATCCATTACTCAATGATCCACTATGCTCCCCTTGGTTCCACTATTTTTTTTATTTTGTTATATTGAGTTGGGTATGCGAACCTTTTTAATTTAAATTAGTCGCATGCAAAATGTATAGCTGAGTTTTTATTAAAACAAATTAAAATTATATATAAAAAATTGATAAAAAACTTAAAATTAAAAAGTAAAATAAAATGTGTATATTCTAATAATAAAAAAATATATATTTATATAAATAAATAAAATATAACTTTAATAACTCAATAAAATAAATATTTTAAATTATTTTAACCATTATTAATTAATTAAAATAATAATATTTATTTATATATAATTTTTATTAATAAAATAATTATATAAATAAACTCATAACAAAATAAATATTATACATATAAAATGTAATTTAAATAAATCCTAATAACACAACTACTCACAAAAACATATCTTTAGTAATCATTTTGTTACAAATATTTTAATCCAAATATCAAAGCTTCTCCATTGTTTCTCAACCATCACCCTTCATCATAACTTTATACCCCAATCAAATGCTCTTAGCTTATTTCCTTCATTATTTTTTTTACTATAACATTGTTTTAACCGTCTCAATTTTTTCATCGCCCAAAAGCTTTGTAACATATTCAAAGCATATTTTAGTTTATTTTATTTTCAACTTATTTTTCCATCTAACTTTTAAATAATATTTATTTTTTTAATATAAATATTGTATTTCCCGCATATGTTTATTGATAAATTTTTAAATTTAATTAAATTATTAATGGTTTTAAAGGATGATAGAGATTTAATTTCTAAAGAATATTTTTATAATAAGTATGTCTAATTATCTAGATTCTAGTTTTAACCATAAACTTAATAAAATAATTTGGTTAGATGGTGTTCTTTGTAAAATTTATTTTTGAATACATAAATGGATTCATCACCTTGAAAAAACAATGTAGCACTTAGATTCTTGAAAAAGCATTGCAGCACTTAGATTCTGTAGAGTTCACAGCTCAAACTTGAATAGAAAATATGCCAAAAAACTTCCAAAACTTTAGAATAGTTAAACTATGGCTCTTCAAAGTATTTATACCCATTTTGTCCTTTTAATTAAATTGATTATTAAAAAAATGGCATATGAACAAATGTCATATGAAGTGAGTTATGGTTTTTTGGACATGTGGTATTGATAAGCCATGGTATTGGCCCATGGTATTGTAACAAAACCTTATTTACAAATTAAGAATCTTCATAGTAAGTGGGAGTTAAATTTTCATGGTTAAGAATGTTGTTCCATGCTTTTTAAATGTATATATGTTTAACTTACATGTTATTAATTATTTTTATAATTGTCAATAATAATAAACCCAGTATGGGATTTTTAGAATAGTTAAACAATCGCTTTTCAATGTAGTTATATCCATTTTGTCCTTTTAATTAAATTGATTATTAAAAAATGACATATGAACAAATGTCATATGAAGTGAGTTATGGTTTTTTGGACATGTGGTATTGATAAGCCATGGTATTGGTCCATGCTATTGTAACAAAATCTTATTTACAAATTAAGAATCTTCATAGTAAAGTAGGAGTTAAATTTTCATGGTTAAGAATCTTGTTCCATGCTTTTTAAATGTATATATGTTTAACTTACATGTTATTAATTACTTTTATAATCATCAATAATAATAAACCCAGAATGGGATAGATTTCATGTAAATGTAAAACTAAACATAAAGTAAATGTAAAACTAAACATAAATGTAAACATAGACATGTTTAACATTTAACATTTTTAACCAACCCTATCAATTTAGGGATCAAACTTTTTTTTGAGTTCAAAATTTGAAAAAAAACACTTTAAAAAATTCAATCTTCTCTTGAATAAATCCTAAAAAAATATAATAATAAAATATAATTTAATTATTATTATGATTTTATTTTAATAAATTAAAAAATATCATAAAGTATAAATTAAAATTAAAAAAAATATTTATATTAAACCTTTCATTTATATATATCACACTTTTATAATAAATATAATATATAAATAGATAGATAGATATAAATATAATTAATAATTAATTATCCATCATCAAACAACCTTCATTCCTATATTTAAATGGACAAGTTGACTTTATATCCATCATCAAACAACCTTCATTCCTATATTGGGAAAAGTTGACTTTGTATCGATCATCCAACACCCTTCATTAAAGGGGATCACAAAACTTTTCTCAGAACTTAAAAGCAATTCTATATATTAAATATATATAGATATATCATATTTTAAAATTTAAATTTAAATCTATTAAAATAATATAAAAGATAATCAAGTTAAATAAAAATAAAAAATTTAATCTTTTATTATAATAAACATATTAACAAATTAACCCAAACTTATTATATAATAAAATATAAACATTTAAATATACATTGTTAATTTTCAAATCCTCATCAACAACAAAAACTTAATATTTCAAATTCTCAAACAAATCACATCTTAAATAAAACTATAGTTCAAATCTTCAAACATATTACATCTTAAATAGAACTGCTTCTAACTTATCCAAACTTTAATAATTATACTCTCAAATAACACTACATCTGACCTATCGAAATTTCAAATAGTTATACGCAATTGATGGGGTGATCCCACTAAACCACACCCTAAGAGCATAAATGATTAACATGTTGAAGAGGAGAATGTTGCAAAGCTTGGAAACATCTAATATCTCTACTACTCTTGCCACATGTTCGTTTGGGATCACCGCGTGGCTCCCACTGAAAACCACACCTTCGAGCTACCTCACCTAGTTTCATCTATATAAATGCGATAGTTGGGTAGGCGTTACAGGGAAGTACAAGGGTATATTGTTTTATAGTCTCTCTTAGGGAGGAGTTATGGAAACCTTAATGCAAGATCAATTGGAGCAATCTCCCAGGATTTCTGACATCACATTCTTCACGATTATTCATGAGAGCATGTTTTTTGAATAGTTGGAAGGTGCTGAAGAGTATGTCGGGCATGCCAAATGTCTATTCAGTGACCCAACATTCATCACAGACAATCCTCTCATGTTGGTAACTATATTATCTTCCAACCTTTATAGTTGCATGAACATCTCTCCTCTGTCGAAAATTGTTTACGACAATTGGGGTGGAAAAGCTCATCTCACAAGCTCATGTGAGCTCTAGTACTTTTAGTATACTTATCCTTTTTCAATCACTAATTGCCCTTCTTATGATTACTCTCTGGTTATGGTATATACTGTTTCAGTCATATTAATTGTTATCTCCAATGCTCTTGTTAGTTCTACCATCCCATCAATAGGTCAATTTTCTTCATCATGTTCCTCCATAACACAGGCATGGGGTCATCCTTCGAATTGGTGGCAATATTTTCACCTTCGTCACTCCAAAGCTATAAACCCATTCGTGAATCCTTTAATTGCCTTGTCTTGGAATGAGGGATTTGGTATCCAGGATCCTTCTCCATTTGGTTCTAAAAGGGTGAGTTGGGTGTGGTTTCCTATTGTTTTTCCCTTTCTAAGTGTTTTCCCCACAGTTAAGTGTCCAATTTTTGGGACGCATTCTACCTAGGTCTTATGGTTTGGGGATCTCACATTTATCCATTTGATTTACACAGATGTGTATCTAGTTGCACTCCCAATTTCCTCTATTGTTTGGGGTGTTACATTTTCTCTTTTCCCTCAAGTTCTATCACCTTTTCTCATAAGTATCCACAGTCAATACCCATTTTTTACTTTGGGTCACTCATTTAGTGTGGTTCCGAGGGGAAACTCTAATTTCATGGCTCCAAGACAACATCAAATTAGTTGGAGGGGTGGAAAGTCATCTTCCTTCTCATCCACATGCAGGCTCTTTGGATGGGATTTAATGGTGAACTTATTTGATTCTATACCTCCAAAAGTTAGAAGAGATATCCTACTATGAGAGTCAAAAGAGTTTAGAGGGAGATCTTATTTCTCTGGTTATGAAGTCCCTAGACATAGATGTAATTGATTCTTAGACTTGAGGTGGTTCAGGAAATGTCGTCTACACTTTATTCACTCTATTAGTCTACACCAACAACTTGACATCCTCCTATGGATGGTTATAAGGGAAAATCAAGTTGATAATTATCAATTGTTTGAAAGAAATGAAGATATCAAAAGGATACTAAGGAATCTTCGCTTCAGCCACACTAATATGGACACCAGACTTGCTAGAGTGGATAAGTACGTAGTCTCTACTTCAGATACTAAATCAGTGGAGGATCATGAGGCTCCTACAGCTATAAATGAAGTGCCTTTGGTTGTGGAATCCCTTTTTTCTACCTCTTGTCAATAAAATCCAATGCCTCCTTCACTAGTTCTCATCTCTGATTAGTCTTCTTTGATCGGTCTCATCCTGCAAATGATGTGATGGCGCTAGTATGGTTGGATACTTCCTATTGTGCTCTTAGATTTCGTTCTTCTCGGTCGCAATGGTATTCTTGTCTCTCATTTTGGTTGCACTCCTAGCATGGTTTTATGATGTTTCTCTAGTAGTATAAATTTTGTAGTTCCTTACATCATTTTTGGAGTATAGTCATTTGGCATGTAACTCTTTATGGTATATATAGTGACTAGTCTTTTCTAATAGGGCTATGAAGTGTTTACATGGTTTTTTTGGTTGTAAAGTAAGGATATTGTAACTCTATTTTTTTTTATAGTTCCTTCAACTAAATAGCATAGTTATGCCTCTGTGAACGAAGCACATGGCTACAATCTAGTTTGCAAATTGACTCTTACACTAGTGTCATTTTGGAAAGCTAGGCCTTATCTTAAACAGATCTTTCATTGTAATAGAAATTATTTTCATTGTAATAAAAATTGTTTATAGAAATTCAAAAAAAAAACAAAAAAATATTTGAAATCATCATTATATCCTTATGTATCTTATTCTAGTTAAACAAACTTCCTTTAACATTTAAAATTAGTAGGAAAATAAGATCCAATTATAATCTCAATAGGTATATTAATTTGAATATTTCATTTCATCATTCCATATTTGAACATATAACATGAAATAAGTCATCCCAGCATTTAAAAGATCTACCAAATAATCATTTCAACCTCGATATTTTAACATACTAAAATAGTCTCGTCAAATGAAATAAACCTCCTTGCAACTTAAAATATGAGAAGGCGAGATTATTTATTATGGTTTTGTATCTTTTAAAATTGGTGTAACATTTTAAAATTAATTAAATTTGTTCTATTAATATATAATATAATTATTTAATAAAATATATATTTTTAATTGTATTTTTCATAATTATGTTGAGAGGCACTTTTATAATTTAGTATGGGGATTACATTTAAAATTAACAAAATAATACTTACATTAACAAATCAAAATTAATAATAGCAAAAAAAAAAAATTTACTCTAACAACTAAATTACTTTAATTTTCATCTTTATTTTACATCAACTTCATATAGAGAGATATATTATCTGAAAGGAGGCTTTTGTGAGTAGATTTATTCTGAGGTTTATCTTCCACATCCATTACATAAGTTTTTTAGATTGTCGACGGTTTCGAACCAACTAATGTGGTTCATCTTCATGATGATTAGATGAAGTAATTTTTTTTCTAAGATAGATTTCATTAGATTACTGAGAATTTATATAGAGGACATGCATGTAGAGATTTCGATGGACTATGTCCAAATTGATTGTACTTAAAAACAAAGGTATTTCTAAACAAGAACTAACTTTTTGTATAGTTTGGGGATGACCATCTTCCCATAGATGAGAAACCAGATGGACTCCCTGAATGTATTGAAACCATTTTATAATAACAAAAAACTAAAGTAACATGAAAAGAATTAACAAAGACTGAAAAAGCCTTTCATAATTCCTGATAGTGTTCATAGTCATGCTGGGAATTAACCAAAGGGACCATCATGTCCTTCCTTCATCCATTGTCTTATTTCCCACTCAATTAGAGTCCCATCAGTATTGGCACTACATCCTATTGCAGCTCCTCCTCCTTATGTTTATATTTCATTGTTTCCTCACTGTTTGTGGCCTGCTCCTTCACACCACTACCCAAGGGACTTGGTTTTTCATAGGTCTTATCCACCTTTCACATTGTTCTTGGCCTCTTAGGATTGGATATTTTTTCCCCTTGAGAAACTGAATTAGGAGGACTTGAAAAAGAAGATTCTGAGCTAACCGAAGAGTTGGAGGATGTGGTAGATGAGGGTGGTGGAGGGAATTTAATTCCTAAAGCATCAATCATAAAGCATAATGCCATCCTATCCAAGATGATATGAAAATATAAATTAGTTATTCGACCTTGCACCACACACATAACTTCTTCTTGGTACTACAAGGGTCGCTCAAGCAAGTTCCTCAATGCCCAGTGATAATCATATGTGTTTCCTCTCTCTTGTGCTTTCATTCAACTATCATTCTCCTAATACATTACAGAGAGTCCTCTTCAAACCTTTCTTCTACTAAACCATGACAGGGAGGAGGAGGATGAAATCCTATTCCTCTCCCTCCTTTCCTAAGATGACCACACTCACATACCATGGCTATCAAATTATATCAACATGAGTTTCCCCTTCCAACACCACCGACCTCAACTCCTATCTCAATGATGCAAATGACAGATGGACTAAACATTTGCTAAATAAAGTGAGCCTCCACTTCCCAATTTAGCATTAAATTCCAATTCATTTTTGTCCAACCACCCCATCTCATGTAATGAATTGGGCATGTTGTGATGGTAAATGGGAAGCATAGCCGTCCCCCTATAATAAACGTGTCAAAACAAGCTATCTTGGAGGCCATATTTAACTCGAGCGCCCATTTGTGCACCCAGATCTAGGTTAGAGAGACAAAGTAATTAAGAGTAAAATATTTTTAATTTAATTTATAATTACTTTCTATTTTTACCATGAGAAAGACGTGTAATACCTTTACTACTCAATGGAGTTGACACTACCGATATTCGAGTCCAATATGAATGAGATATGTAATTATTCACCTATGGTATTTTTAAATGTAATCGATTTACTACTCAATATTGTGTTGACATTATTGCACTAAGTATGGTAGAGATGTTGTAACATAATGTTTAACATTGTCAAGTAAGGGTAGACCGAGTAGTTAAGGTGAGTTGTTAACTCCCTCACCACCCAGGTTTGATTACCCGAAATGACATGCTTAGCCTGTATTGATTAGGCTAAAGGAGTAGGCGGCCCCACGGAATATCTCAGTTCTTACTTATTCATTGGGTCATTACTACCCTAAAGGACTAGGCGGCCCCAGGGAATATCTCAGCTCTTACTTATTCATTGGGTCATTATTGTTAAGAAAACAAACACAAGGTTTAACAATTACATATAGATAAATAATTTTTTATATGTGTGTGTACCATAAATAAAATAAATTAGAAATGGTTTACTTTCAATTCCTTTATCTCTTTATATAAAGTTGGCCTAAAATGGAATTGAAGCTTTTAATTTATGGCCAATATTTCTTTTTCTTGTTATTAATATTTTTCAATTTGCTAAATATGGTAAATAAAAACCACCATTTACCATGTGAGTTTAAGTCAATCAAAGATAATGATTCATTCAATTGT
>APFE030847558.1:50983-61469 GCA_000404065.3 Pinus taeda | reverse complement strand
TAAAAAATACATATTACTCCTAATAAATTATATAACAAAATTCCATTTGGGAAAATCTTTGATCTAATTAATATTATATTATAAACATTATCATGTTAATAATTATTTTTACAATAGGCTGTTTTCTATTTCCAAGATGATATGGATCTTCAATATGCTACATGTAATTACTTCCTTTCATCCATACAACGCCAATGATACGAACTTGTATAAAAACAACGGTTCTATTACATCCATAACTATCCATGAAACAACGTGCAGAGTGATTGGGTAAAAATGTTCAGAGGGTGGCGATATGAATAAGCAGATTGCAGAGCTGCAGGGGACATGAATAGAATGGGGAATGGTCGCTGGCCGGTAATGCGAATACCCTTTCGGGAGGATTGCTTGTAACAGTGATTTCCTGGTGTTGTGGGAGAAATAAATTGTCCTTCATTGTCATGATGTAGAATCTCCGCACTCGCCCATACTTCTCCTCTGTTAACTTCAACACCTCCTCTGCAACTGGATATGGCGCAGGCGTCAGAAGAGACTTCGCTAGAATCACTACCTGCGTGAAACAAATGAAGAACACATGGAATTAAGTATTACCTGAGTCTCAGAGGTCACACTTTCGAATCCAATAGAAACGAATTTAACATATCCAGATTAATTACCTCCTCTGGGCTTTCGTTGTAAAGATGGGATCTCAAGTGGTCAAGATTGAAAGAAACAGAGATAGGCTGCTGCGCGGCTTCTTTGGAGTAGTTTAAAGAAACAACCCCATTGCTTACCAGTCTTGGAAAGACCTGTACACATACAATGCAAATTTCTTAAATGGCGGCCATGAAAGTCGCCGCGAATCTAAAATCCTAACATTTTGGTGGGATATGAAATTGCCCTGCTCTACCATCTAACAAGGACTCCCTTAACTAAAAGCCTTCAATAGCTATGAAGAAAGCCGTGAAATTAAACCCTAACAACGAACCTGAGGGTATGCGGAGCTGAGGAAGCTCTGATTATTGCGGGGCATGAATCCGGCAATGAAAACAGCCTTGGAAATCTTGTGCGGATACAATTCCATTGCATATGGAAGTACGCATCCGGCCATGCTGTGGCCCACGAGAGTCACCTGCTACAACCATAGAATATACAGGAATTTGATGGAATTTTCAATTGAGGGTTTTTAATTCAAAGCTGTATGTAAAAAGGCCGAATTACCATCTCGTTGTCCAGGGATTCAAGGTATTCAATGAGAGGTTGGGAGTATTTTGCAAGAGAGTTGACTTCTGCAGAGGCAGCCTTGTTAATGCCATTGGAAGTGAGATCCAGAGCTACTGCTCTCTGGCCCTCTTTCTCCAGCAAGGAAACAACTTTGTACCAACACCAAGCTCCGTGTCCGAGACCATGGATGAACACAAAATGATGCTGCCGCTGCTTCTGCTTTGTTCCCTCTCCTTTCTGCAAATTCACTGGAAAGTTTCAGATTTCCCATAGGATTTCAATGGCTGTTTTGAACAGCTGCATGTTGCATCAAAACTTGAAAACTCTTTCACATGGATATGGATCCTTAATCAAAAGACTAAACCTAGGTCTTATGCAAGGTACCCACTATCATTAGTTTCTTTATTTTAATAGCTAGTAAATAGACGACGAAGTACCTGTATCGTTAGATTTCCATACCACTAACTTGTTCATAGACTTGGGATAGTACAGGGATACTGAGCAGGGAAAAATAAAATCAATGAAACTCAAAGATATGTTATATGTAGCCAATTTAGATAATAACATATATGCTCAGGAATGCATTTTACATAGCTAAGTGATAAACCTAACTACGAACTAGATCAGGTAAGACCTTCCAGAGCTTATGAGCAAGCCTTTTCAGGCCCTTGCCCATTAAGAATTGATATTTGATGAGGGGAAAAAATCAATGAAACTCAAAGATATGATATTTGCACCCAATTTAGTACTTGTTGTAACATAGATGTTCAGAAATGCATGTTACATACCTAAGTGATAACCCTACTACGAACTAGATCAACTAAGACCTTCCAGAGCTGATCAGTAAGGATTAACCTTTCAGGATCAACTCTTCGTAGAGGCTAACTAGCTAATCTATTTAACCCAAGAATACAGATTACTCTTGGAAAATTTTGTCCCATTATGCCCATTCTACATCAGGGAATTTCCTTTGCAGTTTTGGATGCTGAAAATTTTCCAAAACACTAAACAAGCAAATTTACCTGTATTTCTGTACATAGCAGGGACCATGAACCCCCATACCTGAAAAGGAAGAGAAACAACTAGCAAGAGCACAGAGAAGGCAGCAATGACCCTCATTGATGGCGATATCAATTTAGAAGAAGACTTGAATGGCAATATATTTCTGAAGATGTGTCAGAATAAAATCCCCAGCCTGTTGTTTTTATTGGCAAATCAGTTTCTTTTTAAAGTTTAGAAGAGGGAGTAAATAAAAAAACAGGGGTAAGAGCATCACATAAGATGAGGGCAGCAAATAGTCATTGAAAGAAAAATCCACAAAAAATTTAGTATTAAAATATCCTTAAATATATGGGTATTGAATGAGTAAAGAGAAAGCAGAAGAAAGTTGGCCCTGGCAACTCGCAGGTAAAGCGGTTGATCCATCTGGCATGTGAGCAAGTGTGCATAAGATTATAATAAATTTTTGTTGGAACAATTTTAAATGCTGATTTTGAGTTGGAAAAGGTCAAAGCTCAAACATAACTCCATGCTTAGTAGGGGTGCACATTCTCACCGTGACTTGAAAGATTCACATTAGCTGTTTACAAATTTTCAATTATCATTTCTTTCTTGGTTATTTTTGTACTGTGGAATCAGTTACAAGTCATGACGGTGTTACAGTTTAAAGAGACCAATGATATTTAAAAGCAATCTTTTGCAGTGCATCTGTACGATTATGCAATCCGATTGTCCAATTCTATTATGTTTGGTTCCTTTCAGTGAAACTTTAGCAGTGTCTTCAATCTCAAAGGAGACTGCTGGTTGCTTTCAGTGAAACTTTAGCAGTGCCTTCAATCTCAAAGGAGACTGCCTTAGACTTGTGATTAAAAAGGTGGTGAAAATTTTCCCATTGGAAAAAGAATTTCAGAGAACTCTTGTGGGGAGAATTTGTAGGAGTGGGGTTGGACAACGCTCTTAAAAAGGGGCTAAATATTCGAAAATGATGGAGCAGAGGATCACATGAATCTTGCTTTCTCAACTGCTCAGGGAAAAAATGAAAGCTCCCTGTTGTATGTAGCAGTGTCAGAGTTTTGCAGAGCTCAATTCTAGTGCCCAGAGGAACGGAGGGCCTGTGAGTTCTTCCCAAGTGTCAATTCACAACACTTCACAAAATTGTTTCGTAGGAAATAGTTTACACAAAGTTTATCCTATCAAAGAATTTTTGTCGGCTACCATCCAGCAATATGCGGAGAAAGATAAAAGCAAAACATGCCATGTGGGTTCACCCCCAAACTTTTGATAAAATATGAATTTCACAATGCTCGCATGGAAACTTCTTTCCTAAAACAACATAAAACTGTAGAATATTGTCTTGTCATAATAATTCCATAAACGGCAACACTGCCACTGCCACTGCCACTGCCTCTGCCTCTGCCTCTGCTTCATTTTTATAAAATAAAATTGTTCTAAATAGTACAATTAATTTGCCCTTCAGTGTATGTGATGGCTAACATGAAAACACAGGTCTATCAAAAAAAAATTGGCCATTACACATGCTATAATAAAAGGTTTATAGCATGATAAGGCAGTCACCATTCTGAATCACAATGTCAAGCACGGAAAATGTACAAACAAACAAAGATGTGTATTCATAAATTAAAAGATTTAGTTTAATGAGTAATAACGGTGTTATGAAGTATTATGTAAAGTATAAAATGAAATTTAAATCTTAAATTTTACATGATTATAATTTAAGTAAAAAAACAATTAGACCATGTTATGAAAATGGATTTGCCTCTAAATTCTGAAATGTTAATAAAAGCTATCAAATTATAAATCTTCCAACCATAAATAAAAATAAAACCATAACAAATTAAAAAATCAAAAATTATAATTAATTTACAGTTATGCAGTTATGAATTGTGAATTTCCCGGGGAAAAAAATTATAATTAATTTACAGATACATAACTTACAATTTTTTCTCACAATTATTATATTGAAGATAAACCCAATTTCATAAAATTCAATAATATTAACCTTTAATATTTAAAAAAACAATCCACTCCATGTTTGCTTCTTCTGACCAGAAACCTTGACAGTGATGGATTCCTGACATGCATTCCTTTTGAAATCTTCGTTATGATTTTCTTAATAAAAAAGAGATCAGACATCTTTATATGACATACAGAAATGATAAAACTCATTGAAAAATATAATTAATATTTTTTCTCACAATCACTCCATTAAAACCATATCCCATCTGTTATTTAAATCCAATCCTATTAAAACTAGAATATAGTTTCTATATAAAGAAAGCCAATTCATTCCCACGCGAGAATCTCAAAAATCCAATACCATTAAAATTAAAATACATTTTCCATATAAAGAAAACCCAATACATTCCCATGTGGGAATCCCTACAATTGTGGATTTCCTCACATGGAGGATTCATGGGAAATGTTCTTTGCAGCTTTTTTAACAATAAAATTGTTATATCGTGGTCCCAATCCAACGGGGTACCACTTAGATAATCCTTTCTAGAGATATTATCTGACATATAAAATGACAAATCTTCCTTATTACTATAAAAGGAAATCTAGCATGGTTGTTCTTCCATATTACTATAAAAGGAAATCTAGCATGGTTGTTCTTCCATATTACTATAAAAGAAATTCTAGCATGGTTGTTGTACAATTTTTTTTAGTGGTAATATCTATTTTTTACGGAATTAATATGAGTGAAGAGATCTAATTTGTTCACAATTAAGAAATTATTTAAATGTTTTGTATAGTTATTTATTTATTTATTTTTAGATTTTTTAAAATTTTTATTTTGGTAGCAAAATTTCAACTTTTATGAGACGGACTTCCTTACACATCATAGTGTGCTGTAGAATGAGCCTTTTAACTCAATAATTATAGTATAATATATATTTGAATTTTTAAAGGATACGTTTTTTTTTAAAAGGTTATAAATTTAAATCTAAAGAGATAAAGTATGTACATTTCAGTGTTTTTCTGTTAGAGTATAATATAGATTTGATTTTTTTTTAAATATGTGTTTTTATTAAAAGGTGTAAATTTAAATGTAGGGAGATGGAGCATGTATATTTCTTTAAATCTCAATAGTTAAATTACTAGGCAAAAGCAGGTTCTTTATTTCATAAACAGAAAAATATTTTACACCAATTTGATACCTAACTTTAGTATAACTTTAAAAAATAAATTATTACTATTATCATTATATTATATATTTTAGTATAATATATAATATATACTATAGTATAATATATATTTGAATTTTTAAAGGATATGTTTTTTTCTTAAAGGTTATAAATTTAAATCTAAAGAGATAAAGTATGTACATTTCAGTATTTTTCTGTTAGAGTATAATATAGATTTGATTTTTTTTTAAATATGTGTTTTTATTAAAAGGTGTAAATTTAAATAGAGAGAGATGGAGCATGTATATTTCTTTAAATCTCAATAGTTAAATTACTAGGCAAAAGCACGTTCTTTATTTCACAAACAGAAAAATATTTTTCACCAATTTGATACCTAACTTTAGTATAACTTTAAAAAACAAATTATTACTATTATCATTATATTATATATTTTAGTATAATATATAATATATACTATAGTATAATATAGTGTGTTTTAAAGGATATGTTTTTTTCTTAAAGGTTATAAATTTAAATCTAAAGAAATAAAGTATGTACATTTCAGTATTTTTCTGTTAGAGTATAATATAGATTGATTTATTTTTTTTAAATATGTGTTTTTATTAAAAGGTGTAAATTTAAATGTAGAGAGATGGAGTATGTATATCTTTAAATCTCAATAGTTAAATTACTAGGCAAAAGCAGGTTCTTTATTTCACAAACAGAAAAATATTCTACACCAATTTGATACCTAACTTTAATATAACTTTAAAGAATAAATTATTACTATTATCATTATATTATATATTTTAGTAATTGTCATTTCAATTCCAAGACAGAATATGATTCATATGCATGCTATTTAAAATTTCTCACTCATGCTTTATACTAATAGCCTAATATATCTGATTGATTTAAACCTTTGGCATTTTAAATCTTTGTTGTTGGATATTTTTCCATAAAATACTAACTTGGACTTTGCCAGACCACCATTTTTCATAAGATAAAGGTGTAAAACAATTGAAGAATATTTTGCCTATGAAATAAAATGTGGAGAATGGACATACTTATGAATTAAGATGCTCAAGATACTCATAAACTAAGAAGAAATTAAATTTACATAGATTCATTGTGTAGAGAAGTACTATTCGCCCTAGGATGGGAAAGATGTTGTAATGTTTAACAATTGACTCAGTCAAAACAAAAAAAAAAGTTACAAATACAAAATTATAATTTTTAAAGATTGATAAATGTAAATAATTTACATTGTGATCAATTTTAATCTATTTTCTTCAACTTTTCTCATAGTCACACCTGCTACTTTGCCATCTTTCAATATTGTTGATATAAAAAGGGAGGTTAAAATCGTAGACTATTTAGATCTTTAACTTAAGAAATCACAATAAACAACATACCTTGTCTCTCTATCTTCTCAAGATTAATTGTATCTTTCTCCAAAGCCAGTCCTTCTAAATTATAGATTATTAAGCCCTAAGCAAGTTTTAAAGGAAGTTGTTTTCTTTTACCTCTTTCAATAGGTGTAATAGAAATTGTTTGAGATGATGATTCATCTCATGGTACTCCATATAATTATCAAATCTTACTAAAACATATGTGGGTGGTTCTGGGGTGAAAATCCAAGGTTATACACATTTTTTTCTACAATTCCAAAAGCGTCATTTGTGATTTTTCATTAGTCCATATGTCTGAAGTAAGAATAACTCGAGCTCCAATTACAATAAGTAACTCAAGTTCCATTTATTCCTCATTTCTTTCCATGTAGTTTCTTTTTCCTTTTGCAGTAACATTGACTACAATGAGACAATTTAGATTTCTTAAAAAAGCTTATTATGATTGTGTACATCATCATTTGTCGCAAACAAATGTATTTCCTTATTAAAGGACTCTATTGTGGAAGGATCCTGTTGGACACCTAATCCTAAATGGGTTAGTGTGGAATTCGAATGGACAAAAGCAGTCCAAGGGACCTTGGGATGTGAAACCCAAGAGTCACACATTGTACTATAAATGTATATCAAGTGTTAATAAAAATTGAATTGCATGCTTTATCTTTTATATCTCTCTCGCTCCCCATGTGTGTTTAACATGGTATCAGAGCAGGCGTATTCCTGCCCTGCATAATTAATTTGAGCCATTTCTTTATGGCCTTTCTGTACAGTTTATTTCTACCATATTCACTTAAACGTTTCTCTGCCTCACTGCCCATGAACTTTCCTGAAAGAAGCGGTGTCCATTATTCTCTGTGCATTATTCCCTGACCAGCGTTGTCCAAGCTGCTTTGCCTCTGTCCATCCAGCGCTGCTCTGCCTCTGTCCTGACATAACGCTTTCTGGCGCACCAGCGCTGCCTCTATCCTGACATAATCTTCTCTCTGTACCTGCGCTCTCATTCTCCGTTGATTAAGTACAGAACCCATAACGGGCCCTGCAAACACTTGGTAGCCCTTCAATCTATGAATAAGCAGTGCCCTCAACCGACCTCAGAGATAAATTTTACAATTCACCAAGTCTGATAGCGCAAACTCCCCATCTACTGCACTTTTAGGCTTTTGAATGGCGTTCTTTTTAGTGACCTTGTTTTTGAAAGTAAATTTATTTTTCGGTAGAAGCTAAGAATTAAGAAGCAGCTCTGCATACTCGAAGCCATTTTAACAACAGCTTATCTGCACTATGCTGCTACCCAACAGAAGAAACCTTTACTCCATTTTTCCTTCAGGTAAACAGTGAAATCATCAAATGGAAGTTCATACAAGCATTGAATAACATCCTCTTGTTACTATCTGGATCAGAGGACTCACTCTGGAGGTCCACACTAATGGTGGGAGGGTTCGTTAGCATTTCAACTTCAGAAGGTTGCAGATTAAGTTCCCTAGATATAACATCCAATGTTATCTCTCGCATGAATTCATGTTCAAGAGCCTGTGTAATGGTGATTCTCTTAGCGGGATTGAAAATAAGCATTTTCTGTAACAAATCAAGAGCCCTTCTGTCAGCTAGCCTCTCAAATATTTGTTCTAGTTGTCTACTAGGTTGGTGAGGCAAGTTTCTAACAAACTCGGCTATTATGGGATCGTCCGTAATGTCTCCTATCTCATCATCATCCGGTGGGGGGATTGTTTGAACAATCATGTGTATAGCTAATAATTCATACTCATACAAATCGAAAAGATGACTTATCACCAAGGGGTTGGGGCAGAGCAACTCTGCGAAAATACAACCAAGAGACCATACGTCAATAGCTGAGCCATAACTGCTAACTGCATTCTGCTGAAGAGATTGTTCAAACGGTCCCGATCAATCTAGAATCTGTAAATTAAGTTTTCGTATGAATTTTTGGAATCTTCATCTTCCATTCTAAAAAAAAGCATTCTTTTTTGTTATCTTTTGGCATCGTAATTATTTGCTCTGCGTTAGCGGTTTAAATCGGTTCTGAATCGGTCAAAATCTCGAGTTTATCAAGATTCATGTTCCGAGCTTACTCAATCTCTGAAGATGGGGTCTAGCACGAGAATTCTTTTGGTGATATTTACATTGTTTATCACCATATGCCCTGCATTGTGCTCGGTGTGCTAAGGAAAATGAAGGTGTGTCGCCCATTTCTATGAATGAATGAGAAATGAGTGTCTGATGTTTACATAATTTCTTAACGATGTTAGCATTGGCGAATGCTACAAATACATATTCTATGAAAAAAATTATGCCTTCCAATGGCCTCTCCATATTCCAGTCCAAATTTCTACTCAGTGCATTTTGTAGAAACTCAGACCAAGAGTTGGTTTTGGATGCTCTTTTCGAAGCCAGCATTTCCAATCTCAGAAAATGTGAATGTATTGCACGATGTAAATCCATCATAGGCAACGAAACAGTCGGCTATTGAGCTCAAATTCGAATCACCCTCTAGATCGTGGACCCTGCATTGGCATTCATTGCTACTGATTATGCGCAGATAGGAAAGTTGATTGCATACAATAGAGAAATATTATGAGGATCTGCACTTGATGTATTTGCTGATTGAATTTATTATATTCCCAGAGCCATAAATTTATTGCACCTTTGGACTCTCTTTTTTATGTTTTATTTATATCCGAAGAAAAGTAGTTTATATCCGAAGAAAAGTAGTCATAAGGGCTTCATTTCACAAATTAATTGTTGCAGCAGTTTCAAAGGTCATCCCTGGGTATTAACGACAGAGACAATTTTTAATTACAAAACTTCATAACAAGAGTATTTGTGGGCAGAAGAGTTATTTCGATGTAATATGTGCATTGAATTGAAGCTTTATATGGAAGGCATTGCTCAAGAGCCTCGAGCATAAACAGATAGGTGAAAAGCAAAACAACTGTTCCAAGACTCTTAAAGACGAAATTAAGGGTCAACATATGTAGTTTTGAAGGAAAATGGCGAGAATCAGTGAAGTATTAGAGTTCATGAAAACTCTTATACAATCCACTGTTGATGACACATTACAAATCAGCAAAGGCTCTCTCTCAAGAATTCAGACATGTCTACAATATGCACAAGAAAAGATTGATTTTTTGCAGCTTGAATCTCAGCTACAACAAGAAGAATTACAACAGTGGAGTCATCAGTCTGAATCTGTTTTCGTTCAGAACTTTGAGATAACCACCCATCAGCAACAAGTCAATAATGTTACAGTTCATTCAAATAAAGCAGCAGTTGTAAATGCAGATGCAGAAACTCAGTCTGCACTTCCTAAGCCTATCATCAGACCTTGGGAACAGCTTGTCCACAACAAGCACAAAACTGGTCTTGGATATGACAAGGACTTGTCCTTTCATATTCCAGACTACTCAAAACCCATTCACTTTCAGAGTGTTGGTTTCATTAATGACAGTTCACCTGCTCCTCATGATAGTTCAATGTCAGCTGTTCCAGACTCTGCTCCTCTTCCACAGTAACAACAACAACAGATCGTGAAATGCCAACACTATGATCGAGTTGGCCATTTGAAAGATCACCGTTTTGATCTTCATCCATGTAAGCACTGTCATAAAACCACCCATTCTTCACACAGATGCTTCAGCAACAAACGTCCTGCAAGAACAAAGATTCATCTAGGATGGATCGCTTCTTGGCAATGGGCATCAACAGCCAAGA
>APFE030847558.1:40134-50922 GCA_000404065.3 Pinus taeda | reverse complement strand
TGAGACTTCCCTTTTCAGGTTGAAGTTTTACCTTTTATGCGGGGTGAGACCTCCCTTTTATGGTTGAAGGTTTCCCTCTTTAAAACAATAGGATCACTTGCTCTAGCAGAAGACTTCAGCTTCTTTCCAGTTTTGGAAGAGTTCCGGGAACTGCACTAAGTGTTCCAGTGTTGGTGGCCATCCTTAAACCACTGCTCTTTATATACCAACATTTCAGAGAGCACATTCAGCCTAGTGCTGCCATGCATTTTTGCACATTTTGTATTACAGCTCTCTTCGTGGACTCATACATAACCCTTCGGATTAAGGGGGGGAATGTTGGACACCTAATCTTAAATGGGTTAGTGTGGAAGTCGAATGGACAAAAGCAATCCAAGGGACCTTGGGATGTGAAACCCAAGAGTCACACATTGTACTATAAATGTATATCAAGTGTTAATAAAAATTGAATTGCATGCTTTATCTTTTATATCTCTCTCTCTCCCCATGTGTGTTTAACAGATCCAAGGATGTATTTGAAGAAGTCATAAATAATTTTCAGTCTTCCATATATGGTATTGCATTCTTTGCATTCATCAACAAATGGCGAAATTGTATCTGTTGATTGTTTTGTCCATCTTATCAAACCACAGTATCAAACATCATAACCTTTCTGGATTAGTTTCATAATTCTATTGCAACATCATCACATGCGTATACAAGTTTATCATAATGGGTGGCAATTTTCTCAAATCACCAACCAATATAATTGACCTCCCACCAAAAACAATGTTACCATTTTTTGGGAAAGCCTATCAAAGTCTTGAATCAATTTTTTTTAATAGATTTATCCCAATGAAACTCATTTCATCTATCAGAATATATTTCACATACCTCATCGTTACCTATAACGCTATTAAATGTGATACTTATAAAGGTGTTATGTCTTTGATTGGTAGTTGAAGTGAAAAATGAATTGTTGTTGTAGATATGTTGAAAGTTGCAACCCTTGTAGGAGCTAAAAGAATCAATGGACTCTTCTCAAGAAAGGCCTTAGTTTCAAATTCATTTTTAATAGTTCCAATCAAATAAGATTTCCTATACATGTAGTTCCTTGGATTATCATGTGTAGTTGATCAACCCCTAAAATGTTATGGTCAAGGATAATATCAAATGTTTTTTCTCTGTTGAACCCCAAGGCTTTCAAAGGAATAAGACTCTATGTGTCGGTCAGTATGAATGGAATTCAACTTTCCCTTTTCAAATATTAAATTAATAGTGTGATTAGAAGTGGCTACATAAATCCCTGATGGGGGTGACCAAGCTACGAGACAAGTGGCAACGCGTTGGAGCGTGGAGCCAGTTGGGCATCCATGCGCAGCACGAGTGCCTTAAAGTCTCGTTGGGACCTGGTCCAGATTCCTGTGAGTGTTACATATTGTGCAGCGTAGGTAGGAGGGTGGCCATTTGCAGTTGTTGGGCGATGAGGAGGGAGTGTTCCGTGAGACAGAGTAGTGGCGTATTGGCGTCTTGGCTCAGGTTGTGGCTTGAGGCAATAGTGCAAGACGAGCTCGAGGCAGGCAGATGTGTGAGGGGCTAAAACCTGCAGTCAATTTGGTTGTGGAAGAATTGAAGTAGTAGACGCGATGAGGGATATCGTTCGGGGGTTAGAGAGTGTGGGCATGTGCATTCGTTTCTCCTTCCTCACTCTGGTTCTATCTATGGGTAGGGGTTTCTCCTCTGGAGGGGCAATGCTGTGGAGAATTCAGGTCTTGGGCCAATCCTTGGAGTGGCTCATTCACTTCAGAGACTGGTGGCACGCCCCCTGTTCATCGGTAGGTAATGGAGGGTGATATGAGAATACCACTAGTTGTTTAGGGCTCCCTAACATTGATGTTGTAAGCAATGTGTTTTTGTATTTAGGTCATATCTGGCTTGTGTGGTGGGTTGCACAAGGCAGCCAGATTCGTCCTTGCGGTGGTGTAGCTAGTGGTGGAGGCACAGGTTGTATGCCGAGATAGAGAGGACGTGCTCACAAAGGGGGAGTTGGCCACCTAATCCAGGTGGATATTGGTGGCCACCCTCCAATTCCACTTGGACCCGCACCATTTTTTCTTGTAGTTTTTAAGTTTCCTTAATTGTAGCACAATTTACTATTTTAGTAGTTTTTCAGGTCCTGAACTTCCGAAGCCATTTTGAGGCCCTAAACAACGTTTCTTTTTTTTTTTTTTGGTTCGGAAAACTAGTAGCAACTTGGGCCCTTGAATTGATGTTGCTCTTCCCAAAATTGTAGTCCTCAGGTAGATCTTTCTAACGAGGTATTGTGTGTGTCAAATAGAGATCATATGCCAAAGTTATGACCTTGAGAAGTTTATGTACCAATTTACCCAAAACGGGGCCCATAGTTTGGCACTTCATCTCCTACAGTTAGGTTTTTGGATGTTTAGAGTTTTTCATTGTTTCTCAACAATAAATAGGCCTTCGAGCCTCATTTTAAGAGAGTTCAGAGGCATGTAGCCGCCACATCTCTTCTCAGAGATAAGCTACCATCACCCTAGCTAGTTTATTTCCATTTCTATTTGTAAGCATATTTTAGTATTTTACGGTAATGAAATGAAGTATTATTTCTATTGCATCTCTGTATGTATGGTTATATCTATAATTTTTTGTATTCCTACATAAATCTGAATCAGTTATCAGAGCGATCTGTTTTTTCTCTTTTTTCTTTACATGTCCCCAATGAGGTTGGGATATGAGTTAGGGCTTGAACTAGTCGAACCTTTGCAAGACCAACCTCGTAAATCCCGATAGCCTCCCGTGGCAAATGAAAAGAAAGACGAGGGGGTAGGAGATCCTATTAAAATCTTTCTCAAAGAAGCCCTTGAGCGACAAAGGAACACGATGATGGACAACTTTGCCCAGATCCTTCAGCAACTACCCAGGGGCGACACATCTACTCTAGAAGCGCCACACCCTTTAAGGTACAAGTTAACTTTGACATTTCCACATTTGAGGGTCAGATAGATGCAGACACCATAGATAAACGGTTAAATCTGCCAGAAGGGTATTTTTATGTTCATGATTTTTTCAGCCAGGGAAAGATTACTTTCACCCTTCTCAAAGTCACCCCCCATGTTAAGGATTGGTGGGAAACCTACTGCGAGTAGAAGGATGAAAGTACGACCTCACTACCTTCAGCTGCACCCACTTGGAATTCATTTTGGGCCACCACCAAGGAGAAATACTACCCTATCGAAAGCTATGAGGATCGATACATAAAGTGGACCACACTATAGCACGAAAGGGACCAAGACGTGCCAGAGTTTACCAATATTTTCCATACCCTTCACCCAAAGTTGGGTATCAAGGATTCTGAGCAACATTTGGTACTCAAATATAGTGGATTCCTGTACAGGTACATCCAGGAGGAAATAGAATTCCTGAGCATCTCCTCGCTCAACACGGCATACCGATATGCCATCAAGGTCAAGCAAGAGTTTAAATAGAAGAAGCAAGACTTTGGATCTGCGAATCCGAAGCAAGGGAAGGGTACCCCCAAACTACAAAACAAAGGACAAAGCCAAGGTGGGGTGGCCCAAGACAACCCACCAAAGCTACAAGCAAAGAACAACACCGCGAAGCTGAAAAAGGACACGGAAAAGTGGTGTGAGTTCCATAATAGCTCCACTCACAACACAAGTGAGTGTTGGGCCAAGCAGTCACTGGTGGCCGAGCTAAAAGTTTTAGAATCAGATGCATGTTTCGACTCTAAGTCAGAACCCAACAAGGGGAATGACAAAGGGAAGCATATTATCGATGCGGAGCCCAACACCACCATTGCCACCACGAAGATCCAAAAGGAGGAAGCCGAAGATCCAAAGGAGGAGGAGCGCCTCTTCCACTCATAGATGTGGGTAAAGGGCTCCCCGCTACAGTTCATTGTCAACAGCAAGAGCCAAAAGAACCTCATTTCGGTAGAGGTTGTGAAACGGCTAGGCTTACTGACCATGGCACATCCACAACCGTAAACATCGAGTGGCTTCACCAAGGACGGGATCTTCGCGTGAGCCAACAGTGTCACCTCCAATACAACATCAAACCCTTCACGGATGAGGTATTGTGTGACGTTGCTCCCCTTGATGTTTGTGATGTATTATTAGGCCAACCATACTTGTGGAAGCGACATGTTGTGTATGAATCAAGGCCTCGTGCTATTATTGTTACTTTTGGAAATAAGTTGTACAAGATACTGGAGGTAGCACTGCTTACCGCCATCTGTTTGGTTACTGCAAAACAATGCAGTAAGCTCATTTCCAAAACCAAGAAATTTTTTTTCCTAATGATACGCCCTGAAGGAAAGAAGAAGACGGTGCCACGACCTCTAGATAGGGCCCCTCCACACGAAAACTACAGATGGACAAGGTCATGGAGGAGTACGAGGACATCTTCACCTTCCCATAGGGGTTCCTCTACACTATTAGGTCAAGCAGTCCATCAATCTGACCCTAGGTGCACCACTATCCAATGGACCAACCTATCAGTGCTCTGTTCTAGAGAACAAGGAAATCAAGAGGCAGATTCAGGAGCTGTTGTAGAAAGGTCACATCCGTCTGAGTTCATTTCTCTGTGGGAGCCTGATTGTGTTAGTACAGAAGAAGGATGGGACTTGGAGACTCTGTATTGACTATCGGGTGTTGAACAAGATCATTATGTGTAATAGGTACCCGATCCCATGGATTGATGACCTCCTGGACCAACTGAAGGGGGCAAAGTATTTTAGCAAGATTGATTTGAAGTCAGGATATCACCAGGTACCAATTGATTCCTCCGATGTGTGGAGACTGCCTTCAAAGCCAAGGAGGGCCTTTTCAAATGGTTGTTTATGCCTTTCAGGTTGACGAATGCTCTTGCAACCTTCATGAGGCTAATGGATGACATCTTGTGGCCATTCACCAACTCATTTGTAGTTGTATACTTGGATGACATCCTGATCTTTAGCTAGAGTTGGAAAGAGCACCTCCACCACATCCGACAAGTTCTCCAAACACTATGGCAACACAAGTTATGTGCCAATTTGGAGAAATGCACTTTTGGCATGACCCAGGTTTAGTATCTAGGATACATTATTGATGAACGAGGGATGCATGTGGATCTAGCCAAGTTCCAAGTCAATTGGAATTTTCCATCTCTAACCACTCTAACAGAGCTCCACAGCTTTCTAGGTCTTGCCAACTTCTACCGCGGGTTCGTGTTGGGATTTTCTCATATCACTTGGCCCTTGAGTCAAGTCACCAAGGGAGGAGTGAAAGCAAAATTCTTTTGGTTTGAGTCTCAATAGAAGGTATTCACAGAGTTGAAACATCACCTTTGCACAGCACCAGTGCTTGCATTACTAGACTTGCAACAACCATTTGAGGTCAAGATAGATGCCTCTGACTATGCTATTGGGGTAGTCCTTACTCAACATGGGCATCCAGTGGCATATCAGATTGAGACACTTTCAGACACAATCCAGAAGTATCCCACTTATGACAAGATATGTATTCCATTGTGCAGGCCTGCCAACAATGGAAGCATTAGATTTTGGGGAAGGAAACAATCATCCATACAGACCACAGGTCCCTGCAGTTCATAAAAACCCAAGGGAAATTGCAGAATGATCGCCATCAGAAGTGGTCCACATACCTGCAATAGTTCCATTTGAATATCAAGTATAAGAAGGGCAGCACCAATAATGTTGCAGATTGCCACGGTGTTAACCACCATGCTCAACTCTTGTGGGCACGAGACTTCTGATTTTCCACTTCTCTACAAAAGTGACTTAGAATTCGGCCACACATACCAGACACTCTTGCAGGGTCAACATGTCCCAAATTTTCACCTCCAAGATGCCCTATTATGCCACTTGGGTCACCTTTGTGTTCCTTCAAGTGAGCGTACCAAGATGATTTGGGAAGCACACTACAGTCAGGCTACTGGACATTTCACGATCGAGAAAATGGTAGTAGTATTATAGAAGTATTTCTATTGGTCAAATCTTCGACATGATATCGGGAAGTACATCAGATCATGCACTGCATGCGCCATTGCCAAACCGACCATCAAGAAGCAAGGTCTATATACCTCGCTGCCTACCCCTAATCGTCCTTGGGAAATCATCTCCATGGATTACATGTCGGACCTTTCTTCTACTAAGCATGGAAACAACTGTGTTTTTGTGGTCATCAACAGGTTTTTGAAGATGGTTATTATGGCGGCCTGCAAGAAGAATATCACAGCAAAATCCACTGCTAAACTCTTCTTTGAACAAGTGTGGGTACACTTTAGGATCCCACAGTCTATCATCTCAGATCGGGACAGTAGGTTCCTCAGTACATTTTGGTCTAGTCTCTAGTCGATGTTGGACACCAAACTCACTAAGTCCACAACCTTCCATCCCCAAATTGATGGCCAGACAAAGGTTGTCAGCAGGATGATTGTACACATTCTACGCATGTACAACTCAAAGCATCCACACACATGGGAGGAGAGCCTCCCCTTTGTTCAGCACAACTGTAACCAGGCTCTCCACAGCTCAACTGGCCACAACCCTTTTCTGGTGGGCTTGGGATTCCAGCCACTATGTCCCATTGATGTGGTCATGCCAGTTGCAGCTACTCAGGCAAATTCAACTCATGTCCAGTCTGAAACAAATAAGGCAAACAACTTCATTAAGCACATCCAACATATTTGCCAGTAGGTCCATGACATTCTGGAGAAATCAAATGCCAAGTACAAGTAGTGACATGATTAATATCAGGTGCCACACAAGTTTCAGGTGGGCAATAAAGTCTGGTTGCGTTTGCAAAAGGAATGCCTTACCGGAGCCTATGGGAAACTCAGACCACTCTAATATGGTCCTTACACCATTATCAAGGTTGTGGGAGACAATGAATTTGAGCTCAGCATTCCCCCATTCCTTGGCCTGCACCCAGTGTTCAATGTGGACCACCTTCGGCCATACTTTCCACCATTACAAGACACATCCAACATTGCAGAACAACTCACACCCACAAAATTAAATCCAGATTGCATGGAACAAGCTGCAACTAGTCGGATCATGGACACACAAATCAAGCATACTCGCCAGCAGAAGATCCAGTTGTATCGAGTTGTCAAAGCAAGCCAACTCCTTCACCAGGGCAAGTGGCTCACCAGGGACCAAGTTCAGTAAAATTCCCTCATCTCATGGAGGAACTCAACACAAAGGGGACCATTGCTTCCTAAGGGGGAGGAATGATCCAGGTGGATATTGGTGGCCACCCGCCAATTCCACTTGGACCCCCACCATTGTTTCTTTCAATGTTTCAGTTTCCTTAATTGTAGCATAGTTTACTATTTTTAGCAGTTTTTTAGGTTCTGAACTTCCGGAGCCGTTTTAAGGCCCTAAATGACATTTTTTGGGAAAATTGGGAGCAACATGGGGCCACAGACCAATGATTGTCTTCGTTGAGTTGTATTCTTGAGATAGATCTTTCTAATGAGATATTGTGCATGTCAAACAGAAATCATATGCCAAAGTTACGACTTCAGGAAGTTGATGTACCAATTTACCCATAATGGGGCCCATAGTTTGGCACTTCATCTCCTAGGGTTAGGTTTTTGGATGTTTAGGGTTTTCCATTATTTATCAACAATAAATAGGCCTTTGAGCCTCATTTTAAGACAGTTCAGAGGCATGTAGCCACCATATCTCTTCTCAAAGATAAGCTACCATCGCCCTAGCTAGTTTATTTCCATTTCTGTTTGTAAACATATTTCAGTATTTTACAATAATGAAATGAAGTATTATTTCTAATGCATCTCTGTATGTATAGTTATATATGTAATTCTTTGTGTTCCTATATAAATCCAGATCACCACCACATGGAAGATCGTCTGCAACAAGGAGTGCCCAGCTCAAGCTCAGAATCGACCGAGGGCCGTTATTCTAATGTCGATGTAGCCATGTCCCCAGGTCGTTCCCCAGTCCACCTAGAAGCTCTGGCCACCTTGGACTCCATAGCGACCTAATTAAACAATCTCCATCTGAGTATGGAAACTTTTAGGGAACAACAATATGATGACTGGAATGAACTGGTGGCCTACATCAATGACCTCCAACACATGCAGAACGAGCTCCTGGACTCCATAGACAACCTTCAGCGGCAACTCCAATGCATAAACAATCACCTTCGTGCTTTGGAGACTTGGTGCAATGCATTGAATACCACATGCATGAGCAGGATGCGTTCTTTGCTGCCCCACCACCGTTTCCCCCAACCCACCCCCGTAATGTGTATTCCTGGAAAATTCTCCTTTTGTGCTTATTTTGTATCGGAAATAACCAACGACACGAGTTGTATTTTCCTCTTCATAGGCTTAATATTGCTCAGAGCAGGACTCATGTCATCTCTTAAGCCTGACACTCAGCCTTGTGCGGAAGAAATAATGTATTTTGATGATCTGGTGATGATGTATTTTGTTCTTGAAGTTATGATAATATAATGCAGTTTTTTTTACCAACAAAAAAGAATGGCTACATAAAAAAAAAGGTGTTTTAATTATTCTTACAATCACGATATTTATGTACCAACATCTCATACTCATTATAATTTATAGATTTATTCTCATATAATGCACAAATTATCTCCCACTCATTGTCTCTATAATCTACAAATGGATTTCGAACTTCTTTTTCTTTATCGGATTCAATTGGAGCAATTGGAGGCACTTGATTGTGATCAACATTCCATGGTTGGTATCATAGATTTTCCCAATTATGCACTATCTCATCAGATGTCTAAACAATATTTCTCTAAAAATAATGAAATGACTTGTATAATACCAACTCAAACCAACAAAAACCAACAAACTTGTCATCTGATAGATTAAGAATTGAGATAAATAGAGGGAACACAAGTACAATAGCCGCATTCTTCTATGGTAACCATTTTCCCCATGTCAACGCTTGTCATCATATGATCATGATTTGTCCACATCTATTAATGCAATGTGCTCAATGTAGACGGATTGCTTGGGACATGCATCGATAAGTGAATCATCATTATCAACATTATATGTCTCAACCTGTACTTGTCTGAAAACCTTCATACCAACATTTAGTACCTAAAATCAACAACTACATTAAGAAATAGGGAGCTTTAAAAGTAAATGACTTGTAATAGCCCCTAGTTAAAAGTTCATGTAATGAAAGTTAATAAAGGCAAAATAAGATCATGTTTAAGAGACACTTATTCCAAGCTGAATTTTGGGCAAAGATATCCTAGTGGGCATCACTAGATGTGTTTATGGCTAAGGGAAATTGGAAAATGTAATGGAAAAGGAAACGGCTAAGGCATTAAAAAGGAAAAAAGGTATTTTAGCACATTTATTTAAGAAAATAAAGGAAAATAGGAGAAAAGGAAGGTGAAAGGTCACAGGTTGCATGTGAGGAGGAAACTAAAGGAAAATAATGGAAAATAAAGAAAATAGAGGCCTCATTAATAAAAAGGCTTCTGAGGATCAGTTTATGGCTTTTTGTCAGTTTAGTTTCAGAGTTTTCTTACTATTATCTCTCTCTCACACACTCTTGGACACTTACAGCTTTCTTAGGTCTTTCTAGCTTTGGAGCAAGGAAGGGAAAAGCAAGCCAAGGAAGGACAAGGAAAAGGAAGGAAAGCAAAGATCAAGCAAGGAAGAGCGGGATCAAGTAGCTTCAGCATGAATACTTGCAAATAACATATTTCATGTGTGATTTTCTAGTTGGTTTTGACATGCATGGATTTGCATGTTGGTATATGGCTCTCTTGCTGTCAGTGGCATGGTTTTGTTGGGTTACGACAGTAGTTTTTAGCCTTGCTTTGTATTTTTCTGGATAGACATGGTGTGATGGGATTATTTTCTCATTTTTGAGCTTTGGAATTTCTGGATGGTTTCATAATATGGGGCAGAGGTGGTCTCAGGAAAATTCCCAAAGGCCTAGGAATCTCTTGACCAGTTTTAGCAAGATACACAGTAAGGCCTAAGGGTGGAGTCTCATTTTAGAGCCTAGTGATTTGGTGTGGATTGCAATAAAGCCTAAGATATTGGTGTCTTGGTTCAGGGCCTAGTGATTTGGTGTGGATTGCTGATCCAGATTTAAACTGGAACGCAACAAATTATAGAGATAACCATATACACAAAGATGCAGCTAAAATAATACTTCATTTCATTAATGGAAAATATTGAAATATGCTTACAACCAGAAATGGAAATAAACCAGCTAGGGTGGTGGCAGCTTATCTCTCAGAAGAGATGTGATAGCTACATGCCTCTGAATTGTGTTACAATGAGGTGTGAAGGCCTATTTATTGTTGAGAAATAATGGAAAAACCTTCACATCCCAAAACCTAACCCTAGAAGATGAAACGCCAAATTGTGGGCCCCGTTTGGGTAAATTGGTACATCAATTTCCCGGGGTTGTAACTTTGGCATACGATCTCCATTTGACGCGAACGATAGCTTGTTAGAAAGAGATATACAAGAACTACCACTTTGGGAAGAGAAACATCAGTCCATGGACCCATGTTGCCCCTAGATTTCCCAAAAAACGTTGTTTAGGGCCTCAAAACGGCTTCGGAAGTTCAGGACCCGAAAAACTGCTAAAAATAGTAAACTGTGCTACAAATTAGGAAACTAAAAAAACTAAAAGAGACAGTTGTGGGGGTCCAAATGGGCTAGGTGGGTGGCCACCAACATCCACCTGGATCATTCCTCCCCCCTTAGGAAGCAATGGTCCCCATTGCGTTG
>APFE030847558.1:20734-39848 GCA_000404065.3 Pinus taeda | reverse complement strand
CATGTCGCCTCCACAAGTATGGCTAGCCTAATAATACATCACAAACATCCAAAGGTGTAACATCACACAATACCTCATCTATGAAGGGCTTGATGCTGTAGGGAAGGCGGCACTTCTGGCGAACTTTGAGATCTCATCCTTTGTAAGCCACCCAATATTGTACGGATGCAGGTGTGGTGTAGTCGGTAGGCCCAAGCGCTTCACGACCTCTACTGAAATGAGGTTCTTTTGGCTGCCACTATTGACAATGAATTGCAGTGGCAAGCCCTTCACCCACATCTATGAGTGGAAAAGACGTTCCCCCTCCTTTGGATCATTTGACTCATTTTTCTGGGTCTTGGCCCTGGCAATAGTAGCTCTAGGATCCACATCAATGATCTGCTTCCCTTTGCCATTCCCCTTGTCGGGTTCTAGCTCAGGGTCAAAACATGCATCTGATTCAGAAGCCTTCAACTCGCCCACCAGCGACTGCTTGGTCTGACACTCACTTGTGTTATGAGTGGGACTCTTGTGGAGCTCACACCACCTTCCTGTGTCCTTCTTTGGCTTCGTGGTGTTGTTCTTCTCTTGCAATTTCAATGGGTTGTCTTGGGTCACCCCGCCTTGGCTTTGTCCTTTGGGCTTTGGATTTGCAGATCCAAAGCTTTGCTTCTTCTGTTTGAACTTTTGCTCGATTTTGACAGTGTATCGGTACGGCGTGCCGAGCGAGGAGATGTTCAGGAACTCCATCTCTTCCTAGATGTATCTGTGTAGGCAGCTACGATATTTGAGTACCAGATGCAGCTCAGAATATTTGATATCCAACTATGTGCGAAGGGTATGAAAAATGTTTGTGAACTCTAGCACATCTTGATCTCGTCCTCGCCATAGTGTGATCCATTTAATGTATTTGTCCTCATAGCTTTTGACAAGGTAGTACTACTCCTTGATGGCATCTCGGAATGAATCCCAAGTGGGTGCGACTGAAGATAATGAGCCTGTGCTTTCCTCCTTCTGCTCGCAGTAGGTTTCCCACCAGTCCTTGACATGGGGGGCTGCTTTGAGAAGAGCGAAAACAATATTTTCCCGACTCGAAAATTCATGAACATAAAAATACCCTTCTAGCAGTTTTAACCATTTATCTACTACATCCACATCTATTTGACCCTCGAATATGGGAATTTCAAAATTAACTTGTACCTTAAAGGGCGTGGCATTTCTAGAGTAGCTGCTGGAAGCCGATGTGTCACTCCTGGGTAGCTGTTGAAGGATCTGGGCAAAGTTGTCCATCATCACGTTCCGTTGTCGCTCAAGGGCTTCTTCGAGCAAGATTTTGATAGGATCTCCTACCCCTTCGTCTTTCTTCTCATCTGCCATGGGAGGTCGTTGGGATTTACGAGGCTGGTCTTGCAAAGGTTCGACCAATTCAAGCCCTAACTCCTTATATCCCGACCTCGTTGGGGACATGCAAAGAAAAGCAGAGAAAAAAAACAGACCGCTCTAATACCACTGATCTGGATTTAAACAGGAACGCAACAAATTACATAGATAACCATATACACAAAGATGTAGCAGAAATAATACTTCATTTCATTAATGGAAAATACTGAAATATGCTTACAACTAGAAATGGAAATAAACCAACTAGGGTGGTGGTAGCTTATCTCTGAGAAGAGATGTGGCAGCTACATGCCTCTGAACTATGTTACAATGAGGCTTGAAGGCCTATTTATTGTTGAGAAACAATGGAAAACCCTTCACATCCCAAAACCTAACCCTATAAGATGAAACACCAAATTGTGGGCCCCGTTTGGGTAAATTTGTACATCAATTTCCCAGGGTCGTAACTTTGGCATACGATCTCCGTTTGATGCGTACGATAGCTCGTTAGAAAGATCTATCTGAGCACTACCACTTTGGAAGGGAAACATTGGTCCATGGGCCATGTCGCCCCCAGATTTCCCAAAAAATGTCTTTTAGGGCCTCAAAATGGCTCCGGAAGTTCAAGACCCGAAAAATTGCTAAAAATAGTAAATTGTGCTACAATTTAGGAAACTGAAAAAACTGAAAGAGACAATTGTGGGGGTCCAAATGGGCTAGGTGGGTGGCCACCAACATCCACCTAGATCAATTGCAGTAAAGCTTGAGAGATGAGGAGATAGAAAATTCCTTAATGATAGTGATGGAGTCCAGAGGAATTTGAAGCTTGGTTTGGTTTTGTGTTCTTGGTACCGGTTTTGGTGAGATCACGGTTTGGTGAGGGTGGAGCTAGTTTAACATTTGGATTCCATTTGTTGTTTTTAGATTGGTTTATCCATGAGATCACACATTCATGCTTGGCATATGGAGCAAGGGTGACTAGTTGAAAGAAAGATTTGGTTCAACTATGTTTATGGTCTACTGGTACATGGAAGTCCCAAACCTGATCGGCTCTTGCTTATGTTTAATAAAAGCTAGGTTCTCTTGATTTTGTAATTGTTATTATGTGGCCTTAATAGTTTTTATCTCATTGTTATTTACATGGTTTAATGTTGGTTATAAGCATGGTTATGTGGTTGGTTATAGTCATGGTTATTTCATGTATTTACTTGTAACTGAAAGAATAATGGATGAAAGACTTAATTGATGTCAAAACAGTTAAGGGAGAGGGTGTTGATCCTTCTTGTCAAGTTTCATATGAGTTATCATTCATTTATGCTCTGTCTTGTATTTAATTTTTTTTATATTTCATTGATGTCAAGTGTTTGACAGAATGTTAGTCCTGGTTGGGGATGACCAGGCTTAGTCCTGGTGTAAGTTTTTTATTTTTAAGTCTTGTGTTCATGTAATTTATAGATTCTGAAAGCTACAAGGGTTTATGGGAAGTGACTTGGATTCTAGGCTTGAAAAGTGGCATAAATCCCAGAGTCGCAGGCATAGGTCTGAGGAGAAAAGTCCCCAGAAGCATTCATACCCATGTTGTGCATGTGTCCAGAGATTTTTAGATGCACCCTTGTCCATATCAAGGGAGCATCTGAGGTTTACAGTCTAAAAGCTCAGTGGGACCTAGGGGCTGGTCAAGGGAATGACTGGGATGCATTATGGGAATCTGTAGTGGGTGTCTGTCAATTCCACTTCATTAACTAACACATAGGGAGTCAAAATATATCATAATAAATTCGCAGCACATGTTTACCCCAGTTAGTCAGTTACTTGGTTAGATGTGGGAGGAGGGAGTTACATGACTTGTTTC
Organism: Pinus taeda; assembly: GCA_000404065.3. Classification (NCBI taxonomy): domain Eukaryota; kingdom Viridiplantae; phylum Streptophyta; class Pinopsida; order Pinales; family Pinaceae; genus Pinus; species Pinus taeda. Next base: position 36,637 of record APFE030847558.1, on the reverse strand, counting down.
CGGTGCACCTATATTTATGCCAACATTGGTTTCACACAACTAAATCCTATATGCATGTGTTATTAAATCATTTCAATTTTGAATAGAATAGAGATGCATCAACATATCATGAAATGTTTATGATCTTTTTTCATATTTCGTTGCATATATTTTTGTGTAATTAATAACATCATGATTCAAAACAACAGGCTACCAATCTATATTATCCCTCCACATCATCAACATTTCATGGTTGTGTGTATTCAATCTACCATCATTTCATCTTCATCCATACTTATTTTCTCCATTGTCATCAACATAAAGATGACTCGTCACATAGATCCCATGGTGCCTTATATCAACATACCAATATTCTTTCCTTCTTTCGAAGGAAATATCTCTCATTGTAGGTGATGTGATGCTCAACACAATTAAGAATCTTTTTATAATCAATCATAGGATCACATTGAAATATTTTATGTGTGTCCTTTGAGCAAGGATGATCATTGAAATTGAGTCTAACCTAAATATATCTTTGATGTTGATCATGTGGATTCATTACATTACACATCCATCAAAATATTCTTCTGCAATTCTAACTTGAATAGGATCATCTCAGTTCAATGTGTCCATATTAGGAGCATTTTTCAACCATAGAAGTCCTTTCAGATGAAAATATCCATGATGTTTCCACTCTTAGAGACACCAATAATATGTAGCTCGATGAAAATGTAGAATTCCATGCACATGCAAAGATCCATGATGTTTCCACTCATAAAGACACCAATAATATGTAGTTTGATGAAAACATTCAAAAATTTCATCTCGAAACATTGTATGTCTTAAGTGCATATAATGTGCTACAATATGAGGATTATCAATTACATTTTGATGTCTTTGTTTCCTCGCTTCCACAAGATCTATAGAACATGTATTTGGAATTAATTTACGCAAATCTAGCCATTACATATCTATCACACTTAATGTACAAATAATATTGTAGAACTCTCAATCTGTTTAATCAAGTTAGATAACTTAGCACGAAACTTATTCCAAATTTATGCACATGTGCCTCTTAATACAATTCCAAATCACATTATTCTTTCTCCAAGTCATGATTCTAGAATATTTTGCAAATGTTATCTTAACTCCTCCACTTTTGTTGGTAGATTTGTCATATTTGTTTTTACAAAAACTACATACAAAGACTAAGAATGATATCTCATGATGATATTGAGTAAAAAATATATAAAGCGCAGGTGCCTTCCAAACTTATTGTCATGATATCAAAGAAGATGTTTTGCACACTCATGTATATGGACATTTCTCTTCCATGCTTGCAACCATTCTTATTCACCATTTGGGAACAATGTTAGAAATGTCATATCAAATAATCCCATAGTGTTATACCCATTGATTAGAGATGAGAAAATGTTAGGCCAACTGAGGACTTCCTCTAAATTTGGGTTATGTTCCTTTACAATAGGGTTATTTTCCCAATCATGAATAATATCAATCTCTTGTCATGCATTTGAAGGATTTACTACAAAAGGAGTTGTTTGCAAGCTACATAATGTATCATCAATCTCTAGAACCCCTTTCAACATAATAGATTTAATCAAATATGATACATTTGTTGCATTTCAAGTAGTTATTTAAGTGAATTATCATCAACTTGAACTCCATGATAATATGGATCATTTTTAATCTTATAATTCAATGGACACAATAATTTATATTTTCTGATAGTAAAATCATAACTTGATCATTTTGCACCATTTTTTTGCACAACAATGATCAAATCCAAGTGATGGGCCTCCAAATTAGACATAAATAAAGGCCCATATGACCATCCTTCAACACATTAAACCTTTCTTTTTGCATTATATAACATATTTTTAACTTTAATATGTTCATTAGGAAGGTTTATGGATAATTACATATTTGTGCCTAATATTATTTATTTCTGTGGAATATTGTGAGAATGTTGGGAAAATTATGAAGATTTGGAGAAGGAGATAATTTAGGGACTTTCTCCCTGCTATAGAAGGATAATATTGAATAATAAATCAATAAGATATCGTGAAATCATGCACAAATACTTGAGCTCCAATGATTGAGAAAATCTAGGAATGTGTTTCATGTCATTTAATGCAAATTCCTAGTCTTGGGAACCAGATCCACTATTTGAGGTATTTTGGAGGGGAAAGCTTCCTCCTTTCATGGGGAATTCTTCCTAATAATTTTTAATAAGTATCAAGTCAATTTTTCCTCTAATGGTTGATTTTTCTTAGTCTTCTAGTGGAGAGAACTCGTATTTTTGCAGCTCCACTTTCATTTCTTGCAGGGATGTAATTGTATCGATGAAAATAATGAAGATTGGTGCCATGTTCCTCTTCTAAATGTTGGTATCCTTCATTGGACTCTGAGTTTCCTTGGGCTTGTCCATCCCATGAACCTCAGAGCCCTTTTGTATCATTTACTTGTCTTTCTTTCACTTCTTATTCACATGCATCTCTTGTTCTTGTATTTTTCTATTTTTTCATTTAGTATTAATGATTTCTTGTTGTGGGATTGGGTTAAATGATTTAAGTAAGTTATTTTGTAGGATCACAAGCATAATTCATCCTTGGAACAGCTTTGGAAGGTCATAGTAATCATTGAGCTACTTAGATTAGTTTGCTCATTCCCAAATCTAAATTTTTGGAAGTCCCTTTTGGCAAATAATAGTAATTTTTTGTTATTTTTTAGAACATGCTAACAAGATTCAATTGATTCAATTCCATTTGAATTAGATCACAAAAGAATTCTAGTTGATTAAAAAATTTACCTCATTATATTTTCACTTGATTAGGTTAGGCGTTTGATAGATTTACTAGCTCACTAGTTCTCGAATTTCTAGATTTTAGACTAGTAATTTTCTACTATTTTTTAGCATGGGTTAACATGGGTATTTTTAAGTGATTCCACTTGGAATGGAGACCTAAGAAATCCTAGTCAATAAATAAAAGTTTCCCATCCAATTTTGATTTTATTTTTTTGGTCATTCGATGAATTATAACATCTTATAGCATCCTGTAGTTTCTTGTAGCACTCTTGGAGCATGTATATACTTGCCCAAATTTTCTCAAAAAGATTGGTTTTTGTCCCTTAGGTTTGAATGATGACCCCTAGGCTCTAAATCAATGGTTGAGGAGGAATAAATACTACTCAGGACTTGTCATTTTACCCATGCAAAACATCTCAGCAATTTTGGTTAATGGACAAATTTATGAAATGGGAATACAATGATTATTTTATTGATTGTCACATTCAATGAACTATGTCAATGGATCTGAAATATTTGAAATGTAATGATTGATATTTATTTCATGATATTTTCTTTATGAAATTAGAATAGGTTTGCTTTCCTTGTATTTTCTTTCCTACAATAGGTTAAGGTTTCCATTTCGAGCACTTCATTTTCTACAAATAGTTTAGGATTTGATTTCATTACATTCACTCCATTACATCATGACAGCAAAGGAAAGACACAATTTATCTTGTACACATAGTGTCAATACCTCTTAAGTTTGTACGAACCCCGGGTTGATAATTAAAGTTGGTAACCTTGGGAGTTGCATCATTCTTGTTACAATTCTGAGGCTCATCACCAAGTATTGAATATGTTGAGGTAACCTCAAGGAAATATTTCTAACCACTTGTGGAAAAATAATGGTGTCATGTATATTTTTATTGTCCACCTATTGAATGCATAACCTGTAAAATTGGACTTTCACGTGTTATCAACATCTCCCCAACTTGTATGAGATCTTAATGAATTTTAGGTTGTCCTAGATTCATATGATTATCAAATGAAAATTTGTAATGAGTTCCTTCTCTTTTACATTTCATGCATATTGGACATGTATTTGTTTCAAATATATGAATTCTGACATATGACTCCTCACACACATAACACATTTGGAATTGAGCTAATCGATCAATCCTATTGTGATATTTTCAATGAGAAATATCCATATTAGTAAGAATTTTCAGCTCAACTTGGACATAGATATTGTTTAAATACCTTTTTTTGTAAGATTTTATTATAATCCCATTAGAAATACTAGAGGGGGGGGGTGAGAATCAGTATTCCAGAAAATTCAACAATTTAAGTAATGGCAGAAGTGTCCTCAGACATATAATTTTATTAATCAGAAAAAATAATTACATAATTGATTTTGCAAGAGTTTACACCTGAACAACCAAACACTCTTGCAATGAGCTATTTATAAGCTCCATTTCCTAACTACCTCTAATTATGGATCACTTATTAAATAACAAGTGTTCATTTACATTAAATGCTATTCAAACCAACTAGCTAATAATCTCTAAAATATGAGCCTAAGATACGACAATTTGGAGAGTCATATTTGTTAAACAATAACTAATTTAATTGTCTCCATAAATATTTATCTTTCTAGATTATAATATTCATTTAATTTCTTAAATTAATAATTATTTTATTTCAATTTTATAACCTATGATAATAAATTATTTTTGGATCATCTAACATTAAGTATCACAAGAATTAACCAATCATATCATATGAAGAGTATACAAGAATTACATGAACAATTTATTTATATTAAAAGGGAAACTACAATGTATGGTTTACCAACTACAATTGGAAGGGATACAAATAAGACTTACTAGGTCCCACTAGAAGGAGGTGACAACCTCCTAAAGGAAGCTACAACACCTTGACACCCTATAGAATAAGAGATAAAAAAAAACTTCTTAGACTCCCATACTAGGGGCAGTGACCCAAATACAACAATATATAATCACTATTAACTCTCTTTGAACAAGTTTAACTTTAGATTTTCTCCAATAAATATGTCATTGTAATTCTAAACTTCAATGTAATTATAAGTGTGCTTACACTGACCTTTAATTCTATCTCACAATTTCTTCAACAAGAGTTACTTCAAATCTGTTGCAAATCTACTACAAATCTATTACAAGAGTTGCTTCAACAAGACATAGGGATAGGTCAATAACTTTTCCTTCAAATCTACCACAAATTTTCTATAGGATAAGTAATAAAGACTTCTCCAAAACATGTATAAGGTATCCACCAAAGCTTTTCTTCCGATTGCTCCAAACTTCTACAAGAATATCTTCAAGGTGACCTTTAAATGTGGCTTTAGGCTTGCTACAAAACAAATATCAAAGTCTTCTACAAGATGCTTTGCCTCAGAAATCTTGGATGGTCTACCTTAGAATTTTGGATCTGTGACACTCTACTTCATACTCAGGTAACTTCCTTATAAGGTCTATTATAGGGCTGAATTTTGGCCTTAAAGTAAGCTTATATCTCTATAATTAGAACTTAGATCACCAACAGATTGATCCATGAATTATGATTTAGGTTTTGGATCAGAGATAACCTAGGATCCTCCCTAAATCAAAGACTTTGTTTTGCCATTAGCTCACACGTAGCCTTAAGAAAGCCAAAGAATCAATCTTAGAAAGGGGTATTGTATAGGCCTCGGGAGGGTTGAAAATCACCCTAAGAATTCATCTTCAAACTTGCCTCAAGGAGGTTAAATTGGGTCATAGATAAGCCCAATAAAAACACCTTCTCAAACAATCATGTTCAAAACATTATGCAGAGAAACACTTCTTGTTTTTTCAGCCTCCTTCATAGATCTTCATTGAAACACTAGCCTTAGATTTATCCCTTGGTTTTCCTCAAACTACTCCTACTCTTTTTACCTTAGAACAACAAAATTTATCACCTCCATTTGTCCATTGCTAGGGCTATATATATGTGATTTTAGAGGAGCCATAAAAAGGATCCATCCTGTGTAAAAACTAGTATTTTTATTTTAATAGAACCCATTTATTTTGAGCCGACCAAAAAGAGGTGAACCAACCTATTCAGAGGAGGTTTAGGACACTCCGAAAATATTTTTTTAACTTTCATATAATCTAATTTCAAGGATGATTAGGAAACATGAGTTTAGGCTATATTAAATTATAATTTTGACCTCCATTAATGAAATAATGAGATCATGAACTTGTGGGGAAAGTGCTAGTCCTAGACCCATCCTTGGGGCATCAAACTTCAAATATCAATATCTCGCCAACTAAGAGGACCCACAAGGCATGCCACCTATAAAATGAAATGGTTGGAAAAAGGATATCAATATAGAAGGTCCTAGTATCCAAATTCACTTTCTTTTGCATGCCTATCATCAAACAAGTGTTTCTCCATTCACCTAATTTGACATCAATGACAATTTTTCAACACATCTTGTAATAACCTTTTTCATAGGATTTTCTTCTACATCATTTAAACACAATTCTTTTGTAGGAATTTCTTTATCTTTTCTTGCATTCTTTGCTCTTCACACTTTGTATATGTGGCTTGTTGTGTCTTCCTCTTTTGATATGCTCTTTGATATTCTCATTGATGTGCTCTTTGCTGTTCAATTTATTATTTCATAGAGTCTTCATGTTGTTTTTTTTTTTCATTTGTTGTGCCTTTATTTATCAATTTTATATTTGATATTATCTTTGGTATTCTCTTATATATGCTCTTAAACATTTAATTTGTGCTTTCATTTTTTCTTGATGTTGTTCTATTGTCATTTGTTGTGATTGTCTTTGTTGATCTACTCTATGTGTTCCCCTTTGTTGTTGATAATCCCTAGTTATCATTTCTTTTTTGTTTCTCTGTGGACTTTATGTTTGTTGTTCATTCCTATTAATTTTATTCTTTTCATGTTCCCCTACTTCCACATCACCTGTATTGTTATTAATATGACACCAAAATCATTACACATCACCAAAAATTAACATTTACACTAAAATGAATGCACATAATGCAAACACTGAAATCTTGATTAATATTACTAAGTTGTCCATAAGCCTTCTCCATTGAGAGAACTTTATTTAATATTTAGGTGTTTTCCAATCATTTACACAAATAGCTATTCTTCAAAACAAAATAAGAATCTCACTTTATTTGGAAATAATATGGTAGTCTCAATTTCTGGAAAATTGGTGTTGGAACAAATTATGGTTGAATAGTGATGTTAGTTGTAGCTAAGACAATTTAATTTTCTATCTTATATAATTGGTGTAGATTTGTATTAGCCATATATATAAGGTTCCTTAAAATAATAAAGGCCTCTGATTACTATCATAAATACATATACATAAATCAAAATCACTGAACTAGGATTGGATATATATATATATATCCTCAATTATGGAAAATAACTCTTGTTTTTTTATCGATTGTTTTTTGTTTTATTCGAGGGGAGATGGCATTGTTTAGGAGTTTAGGGTTTGAGTGCATCAAAGGCATTTAGGGTTTGCATCCATAATGTAACTGTCAAGGAGGATTCTATTTTTCGGGGCTTAGATATTGTCAGGTGTGTTTATCACTTATGGGTTTTTGGTCAACGAGCAGTCGCATTAGATTTCACCATAAGTTTTTTATTGTTTTCATTGAGGCCATTTTCTGGATTGTCTGTTATTTCTTGGTTTTCATGTTGCCTAGATCCCTTTCCATATTCTGTGTTCTACTAAGGTGGCATAGGTGGTTCGATGTCAATGGATTTGGACCTTGTAGAACATGAACCAGAAAGTCCAATGGAGGGGTCTTTGTTTTCCATGCCTAATATTACTGGGGTCTTGAGCTCAGTGGAGGGTTTCAACTTACTTCCAGGTTGGAGTTTTCACCCACTACTATATTTTTCTCTCTGTTCCATCATTCATGTCGTTGAACACCTTGAGGAGGTGGTCATTTCCGCTACATGCTTATATTTTCTAACAGGTATTTCATCCATTGTTGGCCCCTCTATATGTTTTTACCATTTATCCCCTATTCAAGATCGTGTTTCAGAAGGAAAGAAATTGTGGGAAGAGTATTATTCTATGTGCAAAGGGGTTGTTTCCTCTTTGTTTGGGGGGCATCTTTCAAACATATTCAGATCCCAAATTATTCCCTCATGTGAAGTAGGTTAGGGGGTAGTGGAGAGTCACCGAGGATTTTCATTGAACACTCAATGGCTCCCTGGGTTTGAGGGTTTTGTTTATGAATATTTTCCTAATTAAAAGGAAAGGGGTACATATTCTTACCTAGAGGAGAATAGTATTTAGTCGTTTCCTGCACAACAAGGGGATATCCTCCCAATGGCCCTTGTGGAGAATTCCAAGGGTGAGGAGTAGGTTGTGTCTCAGGTCCAGGGCAGTGGAAAAAGGAGTTCAAAGAAACAAAGGAAAGAAAATGTCTTGAAGAGTGAAGAAATACTTATTAAGTATCATCTCTGTATTGGGGATGATGTGGAAATGTCTGAGGCTGCGGAGCTGGTGGAAAATTCTTTTGTAGGAAGGGCCAGAAAGTTGGTTTTTAGTATAGGTACCCTAAAGAAATGGCATGACCTGAACATCAATGGTAAGGTTTTAGCCCCTCCTGAGCTCTATCTTTTTGGTCAATGGTTGGATTCAGATAATTTTCAGTTTCGGGAGGATGCCGAGAAGATAGAGAAGGAGGTCTATTTCATCGACTCAACTCTTTTGGCTTTCAAATGCTACACTCCCCCCTCCAATGCTCAGCTGAGAGAAAATGGAAATTATGCCAATTTGGGTCCACATTCCAAGTCTTCCTGATTATATGTGGAACAAAAATAGCTTCACAAACATAGGGAATACCCTTGGAAATTTTTTGGTAGCTGACTACTCTCACAAGGAAACCAATGATTTCTCAGTAGCTAGTATTCTTGTAAACTTGGACCTAACTTAGAAGATTTACCAAAAAATGAACATAGGTAAGGAGAGGGAGCATTAGTAGAGCTGGACTGTGAAGGGATTGTGTTCATATGTAACAGGTGCCATAAATATGACCATTTGGATAGTAACTTCTCTTTACCTTTTAACCCAAGGTAGATTGCCTCAAGACCAAACTAGAAGCCAAGGACATTTGGTGGATCCTCAAGATTAGGTCAAGTATTAAAGAATGATGTCATAGTTCCTGAATTAGTGAAAACTAGTGTGGGTATTCATACAAAGATAGGGAAGTTTTCGGATCTGCAAGGATAGAGTGTCTCGCAAATGGGCTTAGGGGTGGGTGCTCTTTCAGATTGGAAGCAACATATTAAAATTTATGAGTAATTAAAGGAAGTCGAAGCACTAGGATCCATTCAAGGGGAAATGATATTTCTAACTCCCTTGCATGTTTCTAAAGAGAAATTTTCTTTTATCCTGACCATAGCAGTGGATGAGGTCCCTAATCCTCTTCCAGGAGGCGAACCATAGGGTACTTCTTTCCCTTTATCTCAAATCCTTTTATTTCATGTCCTTTATCTTTTATGGATCTGAACATGGATTTTACTCCTTGATATTCAATGTTGATATTCTCCTCTTTTCTATATTCATCCTTACCTCTTCTCAAGGCCTCCTGTGACATGCTAGGAGTTGTTGGGGGAAGTGCATCTCCTTATTTAACCTCTAATTCTACATCCTCTAAAGGGTCTACCTTAAAATTTGTTTAATACAACCTTAGATAGAGAAAAATTGACTCCTTTCCAAATCCTCCCCCTGGAGGTCTTAGCTTTGTCTCTTTGATGCCTCTCCCGGGGAAAGGAAGGGATCGAAAATCAAACATCTTTATTACCCAAGGCAAGCCTATGGAGGAGCTATCTTTTGGAAAACAAACTTCCATGGATAGGCCCCTTGGAGCTTTGAAGGCCTAGTGTGGAGTATTCCAATGGTTATACTCTCTTTCAATTGTCATAGGCTAGCAAGCCCCCTCAAAAATCTTGCTTTGAAAAGGCTCATTCAGGTGGAGAATCCTGAGGTTATTTTTCTATAGGAAATGCTCAGGGAAGGGGACTGCATTAGGGATTTCTTTCATAAAACACGTTTCTTCTAGAATTTTATTGGATCATATGTTAGGGGCTAGTCTTGGTGATGGTGATGGATTGGGACTCTAAAAAATTTGGACCAACAACATCTAGAGTATCCCCTCTGGCCTTGGGATGGAGGGTTTATCGGTGGACTTAGGGAGAATATTTACATTTCTTAATATCTACGGCCCACGTGATGACTAGGTTGGGTTCTAGAATGCTCTTTTTGAATCCTAAACCACTAAGAGACATAATTTAATTTTGGGAGGAGATCCCAATTTCTCCATTGGAGTAATTGAATCTTAGGGTGTGAGGGCCAAACTAGACCCTCTCTCTGATTTTTTCATTCACCATATTTATTCCTCCAATCTGATTGACCTGCAATGTATCCATCTGAAGCCTACTTGGAGGAACCATAGGGTTGATCATGATAGAGTGGCTAAGAATATTTATATACTCCTAATTTTCGAAGCCCTTGTGAACCAACTCACCCTTTTCCAGCAATGGTTTAGGGTCAGGGAGTTTCATATCACTCTCTTATCTTCCTTGAACTAAAAGGGAAATCCTCTAAGACATCCAACCCCTTTAAAATGAATCTCGAGTGGCTCAAGGGTGATTCATTCTTGACTTTGTTTAAAAACAATTGGAGACCCTTTGATGCAAACAAAAACTATTCAGCATCTCAACAATTTGATGCTAATCTGAAATTCATAAAATCTGAGATCTAGTCTTAGGATTATCAGAAGAAACTCAGGGAGGAGGAGGAGTTGTGAACAATTGAAAACCAACTCCTCCTTTTATCTTACTCAATAAATGAATGCTTTCATGACCAGGTCTCCAAGGAAGAGTTAGGAAGGTTATTTGGAAGGAGGAAGGAGCTATTGGTTTCTAAAGAAGTGGAATGGAGGCTAAAAATCAAGGTCATATGGCTTGAAATTGGGATGATAAAACTAGGTTTTTCCAAGCATATGCCAAGAAACTAAGGATGAAAAATACTATACGGAGGCTGAAAGATCCTCTAGGAAGGGAGGTTTCATATAATTTAATGGTTTGGCCAAATTGGGAAGGGATCATTTTCATGGTTTATTTTCCTCTCCTGTGGGAACTACAATTGTTGAAGTTATTAAATTTGTATTACACTTCCAAAGGTTTATGTATGAGGAGGAAAATCAAAACCTTATGGAGGATGTTTTGGCTGATGAACTTAATGTTGTCTTGTCTAGTTTCTAGAAAGATAAGAGCCCTGGACCTGATAGGTGGACAATTGAATTTTTTAATAAATCTTTGATATTCGTAGTGGGGATCTCTTATAGATGATTAATGACTCTAGGAAGGAGGATCACATTCTTCCAGCCTTCAATTCAACTTTCACAGCTCTGATCCCTAAAGAAAACAACCCTTCCTCATTTGAAGACTTCAAGCCTATCTCTCTTTATAATTGCATCTACAAAATCATTACCAAAGAAATTTCCATGAGGACAAAATTTATCCTCTCCCAATCTATCTATTGTGAACAGTTCAACTTCTTGGATGGAAAACAAATCAATGAAGCCATAGGGGTGGCTCAGGAAGGATTGCACAACATCAAAACCAAGAAATTGAAGGGTGTGGTTTTCAACCTGGATTTATCCAAGACCTATGACTATGTGAACTAGCTTTTTATCTGTCTCATTCTCACCCAGGTTGGTTTTGAAGTACCTTTTATCAACTCGATTATGGGGTGTATGACTTCATTTTATTTTTCGGTGCTCATCAATGGGGAAACTTCTCCCTTCTTTGGAGTTGGGAGAGGTCCGTGCCAAGGGTGCTCTCTATCCCTGCTCCTTTTTCTGCTTGTTGTTGCAGTGATGAGTTGAACGGTTGAGGGGGCAAAGAGAAGAGGATTTTTTCAGGGCATAAGGATTTTTCAGAACTTGCACATCTCCCACCTTCTCTTTGTCGATGATTTTTTAATTTTCTACAATGTCTTTATCAATTATCTCCGATGTCTACATGATATTTTGGAGTTATTTTGTAGATCTATTGGTATGCTTATCAATGTTTTAAAATCGTCCATAACCATCTATAATGTTGGTACACAAGATATTTTAAATATCAAATATTTTTTCCCATATGTTATCTTGACCTTTGTGGTAGATATGAAATATTTAGGATTCCATCTTAAGCCAAATTGCTACAGAATTGAAGATTGGTACTAGCTTATCATAAAACTAGAGAAGAGGTGATTCAGGTGGATATTGGTGGCCACCTACCAAGTCCACTTGGACTCCCACCATTGTTTCTTTCAGCTTTTTAGTTTCCTTAATTGTAGCACAATTTACTATTTTTAGCAGTTTTTCGGGTCCTAAACTTCCGGAGCCGGTTTGAGGCCCTAAACAATGTTTTTTGGGAAAAATGGGAGCAACATGGGTCCATGGACTAATGTTGCTCTTTCCTATGTATTAGTTCTCGGATAGATCTTTCTAATGAGATATTGTGCACGTCAAATGGAGATTGTATGCCAAATTTACGACCCCGGGAAGTTGATGTACCAATTTACCCAAACGAGGCCCACAGTTTGGTGTTTCATCTTCTAGGGTTAGGCTTTTGGATGTTTAAGGTTTTCCATTATTTCTCAACAATAAATAGGCCTTCGAGCCTCATTGTAACATAGTTTAGAGGCATGTACCCACCACATCTCTTCTCAGATATAAGCTACCATCACCCTAGCTGGTTTATTTCCATTGTTGTTTGTAATAATATTTCAGTATTTTACATTAATGAAATGAAGTATTATTTCCACTACATCTCTGTGTTTATGGTTATCTCTATAATTTGTTGCATTCCTATTTAAATCTGGATCAGTGGTATCAGAGAGGTCTGTTTTTTCTCTATTTTTTCTTTGCATGTCCCCAACGAGGTCGAGATATGTTTAAGGCTTGAACTAGTCGAACCTTTGCAAAACTAGCCTCGCAAATCTTGACGGCCTCCCATGGCAGCTGAAAAGAAAGACGAGGGGGCAGGAGATTGATGAGCCCCAAAAATGGGTAACTTTATGGGCTCATTTTGCTTATTATTCTTGATTAATCCACCACTCTTCATATTTTTATGCATGCTTTTGAATATATTTATGTTAATTGAATGAATGAGAATAGTCACTTGACCACAAAGTCTAATACGTGCTTATTGCATATTTTTGGTCATCTTTTGGACCAAGTTCAGGCATTTATGAGCAAGTTGGCAGCCAAATACGAAGGAACAAGGCTGAGGATTTGTAGGAGGGGTGTCTCCTGCACTAAATAACCCCTTCTTTGAGTTCTCCACCATCATCTCGGAGTTCAACAGCCCACCAAAGATGATTTCAAGGGGCAACCGAGCAGATTTTGTGAAGTGGCTGATTAAGTGCAGTTCTGGACAGCCAAGCTCCTAAAGTTAAGGAGGACTGTTGGGAGTCCTTGTGTTGCATAAGTAGGAAGGCTTCAAGCCTTGGTAGTTTAGCCTTGAATAGTTTTTTTTCGTACTTTAGTGCAGCTTTGCGTTTCAGCATATTTTGGAGCTCTTGTTGTAAACAATTTGGTGACATGACTATTATTTTTTGAGTAATGGAGAAGAATTTCACTTTGCACTATCTCTAAGCTTTCTTAGGAGGCTATAGCTCTTGGGGTTGGGCACAACCCAAGTGCTAGTACCTTATTTGTGTACTTTTATGTGTTTTCTTGTATTCATAGAATAATTTCTGTTATTTAGGTTAAGATCTTGCTTTGTTACTTAGGTTGTTTTTGATGATTAAGATAGTCCTTCATGCTTCAAGTTGATTAGACAGTTTGGAACAGAAAAGATCTACAAAAAGGCCATCAAGTAGTCCTTGATCTCATCTCTCCCTCCTTGGGACCATGATCTGAGACCAAGGCATACTTGCTGCCACAAAAATATTGTTTTTGCCTTCCAATGCAATTGCTAATGTTAGATTTTAAGTTGGAAAAGTTGATATCAGTTGTGCTTGCATGTTTAGATATATTTTTGCTTAGTTTCCATAGCTATCTTGTATGATTTCCTATCTATAAACTTATGTTCATCATGTTTCTGGTTTTTAGGTCAAATTCGGTCAAAATAGGTAGATCTCTGGTTTTTCTAGTCTTTATTCGATCAGTTTTGGAAACTAGTGTATAGAGCACCTGTAATACATCCCTACCTGCCCTTCCTCCATTATATCACCTATTACAGCCCCTAATCCAAGATTCCTTCCCTTCATTTGCCACACTTTCCCAATTTGCCCTAATTTCTACATTTTTGTGCAATATTACTCTCACCATCCTTGAACAAATCCAACCACTTTCATCACTCCATAGCTTCATTTACCAATTTCTAGACCCCTTAACATCCTTATCCATCCTTCATTTCCACTTTCCCACCATTTTTCCACCATCAGCCCTCCAAAATCCTCTTTCGGCTTGTTCCTATAAACATCCTATAGAACCCCTACAAACTTCCTGTAGAAGTTCACGCAAGTAATATTTTGAGATTTGATCACTATGGAATTCTCTAGAAGGGTGCTAGGGACCCCTTAGGCCCTCTTCTCACCTTCCCAACGTCTTGCAAGAACCCTCTCCATTTCCTTTCACCAATCAACCTCTACACAATCAAAAATAGTTAAAGCACATGCATAATAATTCTGCAAAATTACTCAAAAATACAAAAACATGTTTTTCCCATATTTTCCTTCAGAAGTAGCTTAGTCACATGCATTATACCTTTCCAAGAGTCAATGGCATCCATTTTAGTAGCTTTCATCTCTTTTCTTGCACCAGTAGGGTTAGTCGGTAAAAATAGGGTTTTCTAGGGTTTGCATTTCCTTTCATCTTTCCACTTCTTTCTACAAGTAGACTAGCCTCTTTTGAGTTAGCTTTCATCCATCATAGTTAAAAGCTTCTTCTAAGAGCTCATAGAAGTTGGCTTAAGCTCCTAGCAAACTTGTGCCAACTAATCAAGTGACAACCTACAACAAGAGCTAGTACTTGTGCATACAGCACCATCGCTTCCAAGTTTGTTACGAACTACCGAGTTGATAAAAATAAAGAAGGGAGTCCCAGGAGTTGCAACATCATTGCTACAATACTGGAGCCCACCATATTTTTGGTGCCATTGCTGGGGAAGCGTCAAAGTATTTTTGATTGCTACTTTTCTTCTATTTTCTACTGCAACCTTCCGCTAAGTAGTTTATTTCAGCAAGAGTAGAGTAGTTGTTTCATCTCCATTCTGCAATTTTACTTCTGCAAAAGTAGATTAGACATTTCCTGCTTTCATTTCAATTCTGCAATTTTCACTACAACAAGGTTTAATTTAGTTAGTTGCAATTTGTTGTTCAATCAATTTCAGTTTTGCAGGTACTAGCGGAGAAAAACACAAAAATCAACCAAAAGTATTTCATTTCATGCCTCATAGGAATAGACACAATTTAGGAAAATTTTTACTAAACACCCCCACCACATCACTGAGTCACCCTTCTCTCTTCTTCGTGGTAGTGATCCAAAAGAACCTATAGGTGAACCTCCAAAGATATACGAAGATCCTATAATAGAAGAAGAGCAAGAAAACATTCCTCATGAGACCATGGCTGAACATAGAAACAGTATAGGAGATGAGGAGAGAATAGAAGGTGCCTTTCCCATCCAAGAGACCAATGGGGACACAAAAATGAAAAACATAAGCCCCTCATCCTTACCCCACTTCCATGGATTGAACACTGAAGACCCTGATACCTTCTTGTTTGAGTTTGATGTCTTTTGTCAAACTTATGACTATGTAGAAGACGAGCAAAAGTTGAAACTCTTTCCCTCTACCCTCAAGGATGCAGCATTACACTGGTTCATGGGGTTACCTAGAAATAGTATCACAACTTGGGCTCAGATGCAGTAAGCCTTTAACAACAAATACCAGGATTACTATAGGTCAAAGGAAACAGAGGGAGAAATCTTTCGAATGACCATGGGAAGTGATGAATCTTTAGAAGACTATGAAGAAAGGTTCCAACTCAGTTATA
>APFE030847558.1:0-15403 GCA_000404065.3 Pinus taeda | reverse complement strand
ATTTCTGTTGAATAAATTGCAGGTTGCAAGAAGGTCATTACAAGTTAGGAGGATCGCACAAGACAAAGACAGAGGTCAGCACCAGGTGGTAAGCATCCCTCACAATCCATTCCTCCATAACCATTACCCTTTCCTAAGATTTGGTCTCATTTGGGCTAAGATTTCACCTTCTACGGGAAGTTCTGTGTCTTCTACAGGAAGATCCTGTAGAACCTACAGACAAGCCAAAATCAATCTCAGAAGAGGACCTGAAGGTTGGGAATCTACCTATGAGGCCTGTAAACATCCTTGTTTCCATCCATCACCATATGTCACCCTTTTTCCATATCTATACACCTTCATTGCACTCATGTTTATGTCCCTGCAAAGTCACACACAGAAATCCTGTTTCCTTCATGCTGCCAGCAAAAAATTTTAATGACAAATCAAAGCAGTAGTTTTTCACTCACCATACCTGATACCCTCCATCTAGACTCCTTATCAGCGAAGACCCTCATTAGAAGTTGTAGCCTTGTTCATTATATCTTGCATTCCAGGAGGAGAAGCAACTATAGGACATCCTACAAGATTCATGTAGTCGTTGATCCCTTTGAAAGACATACTCCAGATAGGGACAGCAAAGTATGGCATAAGAAACATGCATGGAGTTCTACTTGAACGTGTGAACATCAGCAACAGCCTAAGGCCAAGCATGCAGTGCGCATGCAACAACAAAAAATGAAGAAATGGGTTCCAAAATCTGAAATCTACATAACACGGTTGCGACTACGTAGGTAAGTGCCTAAACTCGTTCTTCAATTGCATAAATCATATTTCAAGGCTGCATGACTATGGGAATGGTTCAGATTGAGTGGAATCAGTGGCCAATAAACTGGCCACCCTCGACCAGTTACACATCCTCGTGGAATCCAAATGAGTCCCGTTAAATTCAAAACTACCAATTAGATGTGCAACCAACACGTGTGGAGTGTCCATTCAGGAAGAAATCATCGGGACTGGTAGTGGTGGCGATGGATAACGGGAGAAAGGGAGGTGATGGCGATCAGATGGCATGTAGAAACATCATGGTTGTGACATTGGTTCAACGGTCCAGATAGTCTAGCCACCTCATCCCCTCAACATGAATCACACTGCAGTTAAAAGACAGCTCAGTTGAAACTTCACCACCCTCTACTCATTCTATACTCACAACGTTCTTGACTGGAGTATGCATCCACCGCTTCCAGAGCAGTTAACCAGTCATCCTCCACCAGTTTTTTTCCTGTTTTCAAAAATATCCCGCCTATGAGGCTCTACCGGAAGCATAATTCTATTCTACAAGAGCCGGGAGATTTATGCAGGAAGGGATCTACAGGAAAGACAGAGAACAACTCTGCGGAGAGGAAATTCGGGATTTTCGTCAGAATTCAAGCTCAAAACGAGGTAGGCTCAGGAAAACTCCTCTGTGCATGACTTTTTTTAGTAAGGTGGTAAATTGAACATAGCAGTAGCTTGAAAAAGAAAGTGGAAGTCTGCCTGTGCATTGAAAAAGTGAAAGTCTGCCTGCATATTTCCCTGAGTCTACACAGTTTCTTTTTCTCTCTACATTTGAAATCTTCCCATCCTTTTTCAAATTCTCCTATAAGAAAGATACATGCAACAATAAAGGTCAGCCTGTGTGTGTGTGAAAAAATGATTGTGCATATGTATCTACATGCTGGGAAAAGAACTTGTGTCCTTATCCTTTGTTCTGTTAAAAAAATTCTTTCTTTTCAAAACCACAAAGTCAAATTCAGGGTGGTAGTAGTTTAAGACAGGAGAATTATGGCCATTTGATATTACAAAGAAGCACCTAGGACATTCCTTCTTGGGTTCAGAAGAAACCGAATTCAGCTATCCTCTGTTTCAATGATTGACTATTTTTTTCACCTGAGCATTTTCTTTTCTGGTTAAAACATAAAAAGAGCACTCAACTCCATGCCATGAGGATTCATAAGGAAAGAACCCTCAGACTCTAGAAAATTTCATGAGCACCTTGTGGTGGTGGACCTTTTCACCTGGGCAAATTGGTCTTTGACAGAAATCAGGGTTATGATGAAGAGAAAACTGAAGAGTTTTTGATGTCCCTGAGACCACATTCGAAGACACATGCCACAGTTAGTTTTAGGGGTTTGAACCTAGAACTTTCACTTGAGCTCATCAGTAGGATTATTGGTCTACCATTAGGGCTCCCTTGGAGTAAAGAGGAGAGATCATTGCGACAAGTTGCTAAGAAAACATTTTTTCTGCTTGAGGAGAATCCTATAGAAGACAAAAATGGGGTTAGAAGGACAAGCTTGCCTCCTCTCTGGAGTGAATCTAGTTATCAAATAATGAAGTATATCACATGTGAAGGGAGGTTTAGAATCATTTATGGCTACCATTTCAAGTTGCTACATGAATTAAGGTATGGGATGGACTTGCCTCTAGCCAAAAAACTAGGCATCACATATTTCCTCCTTCAGTCCTTAATTGAATGTGGTACAAAGCTAAATGAAGGGATCCCAGATCAGTTGGCCCACCATGGGCTCATCAAACTATTGGTGGAAGATGCTTTACACACCTATACTATCCCTATATCTTGGGAACTATTCATAAATATGTCCAGGGATGACAACATTAGAACTTTGGTTGAGAACATCACCCCATCCAGCAGTGATGAGGGGGAGAAAACTAAATAAATTGAGAAGAACAAGGATGAAGGAGCACAAGAGATTCAAGTAGAGGGAAAAACAGAGGAAGAACAGAAAGAAAAAGAAGAGTTTGGCAAGACTGCTGAGCCTAAAACAGAGAAAGAGACAACAACAAAAACAGTGAAGGAAAGGATGACACAGATTGGGAAGGCTGAGAAAGCCCAAAATAAGGCTACCATATCTAAAGCAGGCACCCAACAAGAGAAGGGAAAGACACACCCTAAGATATCAGTAAAATAGACGGAAACAATGGACATAGAGATTTCTATAGGAAGTGAAGGAAAAGACCAGCAGAAAGAGAAATCCCCTGAAACGTTGGCACGAGAAGTAGCAGTTGTGCTTCCTGCATTAAGCACACCTACAAAAAAAAAAGGGAAAAGAAAGAGACAAACCTCCATGTACTTTAAATCCAGGAGAAGCACAAGGATCAAAGTGGGCAAACCCCAGACACAATCAAAGCAACCAATTATCATTAAGGATACAACCACTAAACAGAAAGAAGATTCTCCTTCCAAGATATCTATCACCTATGAAAGAGGAAGCCCAAAAACCTCCACATGGAAAGAGAGAATTAGGATGATGAACTCAAAGGTAGCTCTACATGAAGTTGAAACATCTCTACAGAAAACTCTAGCTAAGTTAAAAGAGACTGAGAAATTGGAGGATAAGGCAGCCAAACAATCACAAGGAGAAGACAAGACCGAGGAGATACGGGAACCAAGCCCTCAACCTAGCTTGGACTCATATTACAACTTGTTAGAAAGTAGGAAGATCATCCCACAAAAGTTTGTTGTACCACTTTTCTTTGTATTGGAACAAGAACGGGTTAGGACTCACACTTGGGTGAGAATTGCCAAATCCAAGGGTGTTGTAGACATAGGCCACCTGGAAGAACAACTAAGAGAATCAAGAAAAGAGTTGGCCATTGTGAGGCACATAGAAAGCAGTAAAAGAGCCAAATTACAGGAGGAGAATGAGCTGTTGAAAAAGCAGTTGCAGCTACAGGAAGGTCATAAGGAAGATAGGCCATCCATTTTGGGAGGGCAGTAGTAGCAAGAAGGACCTCCAGTATACAAGGAAACAACTGAGAAATAGCAAAGAGAGGAAAAGCTGCAAGATGATGTTGAGATGCTAACAAAACTTATGCAGGAAAAGTAGTCTCAAGCAGCAAAAGAAATACAAGGTTTAAAACAATAGTTACAAGAAAAAGAAGCCCAAATGGCCTACATGGCCAGCTGGACAGTAGAAGCCTTACAATGTAGGCAACCTGCTAAGTCCTATGCATTATATCTTAAAGATCAATGGTTAAAATTTCAAATTAACACATTGGCCCAAAGGGGCACCATTCCATTTCAGAGTCACAATCAGTTTATGTATTTGCGTGACAATAGCTGAGCTGAAGATAAGGCCAATTTAGTAGAATTCTATTTACACAACTTGGCACTTCCAAACATGAATCTTTGGGACCCTAATGTTACATTGGGATATGTGCAACTCATGGCCATGGCCTCTTGGTTAAACCATGTGGAAAAGAGGGTAGTAGAAATTTGGAAAGTTATGGACAGGGAGCTAAGTGAGCCACTCATGATCAGGGCAGAACCAGAAGATCCCTCAGCTTTAGTATATGCTCATCAACACCTTTCCAACAACCCTCAGGTTCTCCCAGACTACATTGAAAGGCAAGCTCAAGCCATTGCTCACTTTGAAGACATGGAAAGACTATTTGGTGATAATTGCATTCATGCTTGCACAAAGAGATGGAACACATTGTCCCGTAGTCTGAAAATAAGAGAATACCACTCCCCGACCAGAATAAGGGAGGCTTTGGCAAGAGTGCCACTTTATAAACAGTCAATGCAAAATCTGAAGGCCAACTGGATTGGCCTAAAGTTCAATCCTCCATTGCTTTTAGGACTACTGGAAGGGGTCAAAGAAGAACAAGAACATAGGCAATGGGAGGAAGTAGAGAGAAAGGCAAGGTTTCATGATCGAGAAGAGGACATCACCTCGGAAGCCTGGGATGTCAAAGAGGTAGTCAAAGCAATCAAAGATGATGAGCTGCATTAGTTGCTCAGAGGATGAGCAACGCATTCAGTAGGGGGGTGATGATGAGCCCCAAAAATGGGTAACTTTATGGGCTCATTTTGCCTATTATTCTCAATTAATCCACCATTCTTCATAGTTTTATGCATGATTTTGAATATATTTGTGTTAATTGAATGAATGAGAATAGTCACTTGACCACAAAGCCTAATACATGCTTATTGCAGATTTTTGGACATCTTTTGGACCAAGGTCAGGCATTTATGAGCAAGTTGGCAGCCAAATACGAAGGAACAAGGTTGAGGATTTATAGGAGGGGTGTCTCCTGCACTAAATGACCCCTTCCTTGAGTTCTCCACCATTAGCTCGGAGTTCAACAGCCCACCAAAGATGATTTCAAGGGGTAGCTGAGCAAGTTTTGTGAAGTAGTTGATTAACTGCAGTTCCGAACAGCCAAGCTCCTAAAGTTAACGAGGATTTTTGGGAGTCCTCATGTTGCATAAGTAGGAAGGCTTCAAGCCTTGGTACTTTAGCCATTGAACAGTTATTTTTCACACTTTAGTGCAGCTCTGCATTACAGCTCATTTTGGAGCTCTTGTTGTAAACAGTTTTGTGACATGACTATTATTTTTTGAGTAATGGAGATGAATTTCGCTTTGCACCAGCTCTGGGCTTTCTTAGGAGGCTATAGCTCTTAGGGTTGGGCCCAACCCAAGTGCCAGTACCTCCTTTGTGTACTTTTATGTGTTTTCTTGCATTCATAGAATAATTTCTGTTATTTAGGTTAAGATATTGCTTTGTTACTTAGGTTGTTTTTGATGATTAAGATAGTCCTTCATGCTTTAGGTTGATTAGACAATTTGGTAAAATAAAAGATCTATAAAAATGACATCAAGCAGTCTTTGATCTCATCTCTCCCTCCTTAGGACCATGAGCTGAGACCGAGGCATACTTGCCGCCACAAAAACACTGTTTTTGCCTTCCAATGCAATTGCTAGTGTTAGATTTTAAGTTGGAAAAGTTGATATCAGTTGTGCTTGCATGTTTAGATCTATTCTTTCTTAGTTTCCATAGCTATCTTGCATGATTTCCTGTCTATAAACTTATGTTCATCATGTTTCTGGTTTTTAGGTCAGATTAGGTCAAAATATGTAGATCTCTGGTTTTTCTAGTCTTTATTCGATCAGTTTTGGAAACTAGTGTGCAGAGCACCTATAATACATCCCTGCCTACCCTTCCTCCATCATACCACCTGTTCCAGCCCCTGATCCAAGATTCCTTCCCTTCATTTGCCACACTTTCCCAATTTGCCCTAATTTCTACATTTTTGTGCAATATTGTTCTCTCCATCCTTGAACAAACCCAACCACCTTCATCACTCCTTAGCTTCATTTACTAGGTCCTAGACCCCTTAACATACTTATCCATCCTTCATTTCCACTTTCCCACTGTTTTTCCACCATCAACCCTCCAAAATCCTCTTTCAGCCTATTCCTGTAGAACTTCCTATAGAACCCCTGTAGACTTCATGTAGAAGTTCACGCGAGCAATTTTTTGAGATCTGATCACTGTGAAATTATCTAGAAGGTTGCTAGGGACCCCTTAGGCCCTCTTCTCACCTTCCCAACCTCTTGCAAGTGTCCCCTCCATTTCCTTTCACCAATCAACCTCTACACAATAAAAAATAGTTAAAGCACATGCATAATAATTCTGCAAAATTACTCAAAAATACAAAAACATGTTTTTCCCATATTTTCCTTCAAAAGTAGCTTAGTCACATGCATTTTACCTTTCCAAGAGTCAATGGCATCCATTTTAGCAGCTTTCATCTCTTTTCTTGCACCAGTAGGGTTAGTCGGTAAAACTAGGGTTTGCTAGGGTTTGCATTTCCTTTCAGCTTTCCGCTTCTTTCTACAAGTATACTAGCCTATTTTGAGTTAGCTTTCATCCATCATAGTTAAAAGCTTCTTCTAAGAACTCATAGAAGTTGTCTTAAGCTCCTAGCGAACTTGTGCCAACTGATCAAATGATAGCTTGCAACAAGAGCTAGTCCTTGTGCATATAGCACCGTCGCTTTCAAGTTTGTTACGAACTACCAGGTTGATAAAAGTAAAGAAGGGAGTCCCAGGATTTGTTGCATCATTGCTGTAATACTAGAGCCCATCAGAGATCTTATCAAAATCTTGCTCAAAGAAGCCCTCGAGTGACAAAGGAACGTGATGATGGACAACTTTACCCAGATCCTTCAGTGGCTACCTAGGGGCGACGCATCGGCTTCCAATAGCTACTTTGGAAATGTCACACCATTTAAGATACAAGTTAATTTTGAAATCCCCATATTCGAGGGTCAGATAGACGTAGATGCCATTAATAATGGTTAAATCTGCTACAAGGTTATTTTTCTGTTCATGATTCTTCCAGTGGGGTAAAGATTATTTTCGCTCTTCTCAAAGTAGCCCACCATGTCAAGGACTGGTGGGAAACCTACTGCGAGTAGAAGGATGAGAGTACAAGCTCACTATTTTCAGCTGTACCCACTTGGGATTCATTCCAGGATGTCGTTAAGGAGTAGTACTACCCTATAGGAAGCTATGAGGATCAATACATAAAGTGGACCACACTGTGGCAAGGAAGGGACCAAGATGTGCCAGAGTTTACCAATATTTTCCATACCCTTCACACAAAGTTAGGTATCAAGGATTCAAAGTAGCATTTGGTACTCAAATACCACAGCTACCTACACAAGTACATCCAAGAAGAAATAGAATTCATGAACATCCCCTCGCTGGGCATGGCATACCGATATGTTGTCAAGGTTGAGAAAAAGTTTAAATAGAAGAAGCGAGACTTTGGATCTGTGAATTTGAAGCAAGGAAAAAGTGCCCACAAACCAAAGAACAAAGGACAAAGCCAAGGTGGGGCAGCCCAAGACAACTCGCCAAAGCTGCAAGCAAAGAACAACGTCATGAAGTAGAAAAAGGACATGGGAAAGTGATGTGAGTTCCATAAGAGCTCCACTCACAACACAAGTGAGTGTCAAGCCAAGCAGTCACTAGTAGCCAAGCTAAAGGTTTCATACTCAGATGCATGTTCTGACTCTGAATCAAAACCAAACAAGGGGAATGACAAAGGGAAGTAGATTATTGATGTGGAGCCCAATGCCACCATTGCGAGCATGAAGATCTAGAAGGAGGAACCCGAAGATCCAGAGGAGGAGGAGCATCTCTTCTTCTCCTAGATGTGGGTAAAGGGCTTCTTGCTACAGTTCATTATCGATAGCAGGAGCCAAAAGAACCTCATTTCGGCAGAGGTCATGAAGCAGTTGGGCTTACCAACCACATCACATCCACAACCGTACACCATTGGGTAGTTTCACCAAGGATGATATCTCTCTATGAGCCAACAGTGTCACCTTCCATACAACATCAAGCCCTTCACGGATGAGGTATTGTGTGACATTGCTCCCCTTGAAGTTTGTGATGTATTATTAGGAAAACCATACTTGTGGAAGCGACATGTTGTGTATGAATCAAGGTCCCGTGCTGTTATTGTTACTTTGGGAAATAAGTTGTACAGGATACTAGAGGTAGCATCGGCTACCACCATCTCTTTGGTTAGTACAAAACAATGCAGTAAGCTCATTTCCAAAACCAAGAAAATTGTTTTCTTAATGATACGCCCTCAAGGAAAGAAGAAGACGGTGGCCACGACCTCCAGACAGGGCCCCTCCACACGACAACTACAGATGGACAAGGTAGTGGAGGAGTACGAGGACATCTTCACCTCCCCCACAAGGGTTCCTCTGCACTGTCAGGTCAAGCACTCCATTGATCTGACCCCAGGTGCACCGCTGCCCAATGGACCAATCTATCAATGCTCTGTTTTGGAGAACAATGAAATCAAGAGGCAGATTCAGGAGTTGTTGTAGAAAGGTCACATCCATCTGAGTTCATCGCCCTATGGGAGCTCGATCATGTTGGTACAGAAGAAGGATGGGACTTGGAGACTCTGTATTGACTATCGGGCGTTAAACAAGATCACTGTCCATAATAGGTACCCAATCCCACGGATGATGACCTCCTAGACCAACTCAAGGGGGCAAAATATTTCAGCAAGATCGATTTTAAGTCAAGATATCACTAGGTACCAATCAAACCCTTCGATGTGTGGAAGACTACCTTAAAAGCCAAGGAGGGCCTTTTTGAATGGTTGGTTATGCCTTTCAGATTGACGAATGCTCTTGCAACCTTCATGAGGCTAATGGATGATATCTTATGGCCATTCACCAACTCATTTGTAGTGGTATACTTGGATGATATCTTGATCTTCAGCCAGAGTTGGGAAGAGCACCTCCACCACATCCGACAGGTTCTCCAAACACTGTGGCAACATATGTGCCAATTTGGAGAAATGCACTTTTGGCATGACCCAGGTTCAGTATCTGGGATACATTATTGATGAACAGGGGGTGCATGTGGATCCATCCAAGATCCAAGTCATTTGGGATCGGCCATCTCCACCCACTCTGACAGAGCTTCGTAGCTTTCTAGGTCTTACCAACTTCTACCGCGGGTTCATGTTGGGATTTTCTCATATCACTAGGCCCTTGAGTCAAGTCGCCAAGGGAGGAGCGAAAGCAAAATTATTTTGGTCTAAATCTCAACGTAAGGCATTCACAGAGTTGAAATATCGCCTCTACATGACACTAGTGCTCGCATTACCAGACTTGCAATAACCATTTGAGTTCAAGATAGATGCCTCTAACTATGCTATTGGGGCAGTCCTCACTGAACACTAGCATCTAGCGGCTTAGCATAGTGAGATACTTTCAGGAACAATCTGGAAGTATCCCACTTATGAAAAAGAGATGTATTCCATTGTGCAGGTCTGTCAACAATGGAAGCATTACATTTTGGGGAAGGAAACAGTCATCCACATAGACCACAGGCCCCTGTAGTTCATACAGACCCAAGGGAAATTGTAGAATGATTGCCATCAAAAGTGGTCCACATACCTACAACAGTTCCATTTGAATATCAAGTATAAGAAGGGTAGCACTAATAATGGTATAGATTGCCTCAGTCGACCACCGATCATGGCGTTAACCACCATGCTCAACTCTTGTGGGCATGAGACTTCTGATTAGCCACTTCTCTACAAAAGAGACCCAGAATTTGGACACACATACTAGACACTCTTGGAGAGTCAGCATGTCCTAGATTTTCACCTCCAGGATGCCCTGTTATACCACCTGGGTCACCTTTGTGTTCCTTCAAGAAAGTGTGCCAAGATGATTTGGGAAGCACACTACAGTCGTGCAATTGGGCATTTCAGGGTTGAGAAAACGGTGGCAGTACTGCAAAAGTATTTCTATTCGTCGAATCTTCAACAGGATGTCGGGAAGTACATTAGATCATGCACTGCCTGTGCCATTGCCAAACCGACCATCAAGAAGCAAGGCCTCTATACCCCACTGCCTACCCCTAGTCGACCTTTGGAATCCATCTCCATGGATTACATGTCAGGCCTTCCTTCCACTAAGCATGGAAATGACTGTGTTTTTGTGGTCGTCGACAAGTTCTCGAAGATGGCCATTATGGCGGCCTGCAAGAAGAATATCGCAGCAAAAACCACTGCTAAACTCTTCTTTGAATGAGTGTGGGTACACTTTGGGATCCCATAGTCTATCATATTAGATCAGGATAGCAAGTTCCTCAATACATTTTGGTCCAGTCTCTAGTCGATGCTGGACACCAAACTCACTAAGTCCACAGCCTTCCATCCTCAAACTGATGGCCAAACAGAGGTTGTCAACAGGATGATCATACACATTCTGCACATGCACAACTCAAAGCATCCAGGCACATGGGACGAGAGCCTCCCCTATGTTTAGCATAGCTACAACTGGGCTCTCCACAACTCCACTATCCATAGCCCTTTTCAAGTGGGCTTGGGATTCCAGCCACTATGTCCCATTGATGTGGCCATGCCATTTGCAACTACTCACGTAGATTTGGCTCATGTCCAATCCGAAATAGATAAGGCAAACAAATTCATTGACAACATCCAACATATTCACCATCAGGTCCATGACATTCTAGAGAAATCCAATGCCATGTACAAGCAACGAAATGATCAACATTAGGTGCCACACAAGTTTGAGGTGGGCAAAAAAGTCTGGTTGCATTTGCAAAAGGAACGCCTTACTGGAGCCTATCAGAAACTTAGACCACTTTGATATGGTCCTTACATCATTACCAAGGTTGTGGGAGATAATGCATTTGAGCTCAGCATTCTCCCATTCCTTAGCCTACACCCAACGTTCAATGTGGACCGCCTTCAGCCATACTTTCCACCACTACTAGACACATCCGACATTGCAGAACAACTCACACCCACAGAGTTAAATCCATATTGCATGAAACAAGCTACAACTTATCGGATCATGGACACACAGATCAAGCACACTCGCCAACAGAATATCCAACTGTATCGAGTTGTCAAAGCAGGCCAACTCCTTCACCAGGGCAAGTGGCTCATCAGGGACCAAGTTCAGCAGAATTTTCCTCATCTCATGGAGGAACTCAATGCAATGTGGACCATTGCTTCCTAAGGGGGGAGGAATGATCCAAGTGGATATTGGTGGCCACCTGCCAAGTCCACTTGGACTCCCACCATTGTTTCTTTCAGCTTTTCAGTTTCCTTAATTGTAGCAACAGTTTACTATTTTTAGCAGTTTTCGGGTCTGAACTTTCAGAGCCATTTTGAGGCCCTAAAAAACGTTTTCTGGAAACTGTGAGTAAACATGGGTCCATGGACCGATGTTTCTTCTTTTCCCAAATATTAAGTTTTCCGGATAGAAATCTTTTCTAACGAGATATTGTGCAACGTCAAACGAAGATCGTATGCCAAAGTTACGACCCCGAGAAGTTGATGTACAATTTAAACCTAAACAGGGCCCACAGTTTGGCAATTTCATCTCCTAAGGGTTAGGTTTTTGATGTTTAGGGTTTTTTCATTGGTTTTATCAACAATAAAAGGCCTTCCGAGCCTCATTGTAACATAGTTCAGAGGCATATAGCCGCCACATCTCTTCTCAGAGATAAGCTACCATCGCCCTAGCTGGTTTATTTCCATTATTGTTTGTAAGCATATTTCAGTGTTTTACATTAATGAAATGAAGTATTATTTTCATTGCATCTCTGTGTTTATGGTTATCTCTATAATTTGTTGTGTTCCTATTTAAATCTGGATCAAGAGGCTTTTGAATTGGAGTCACAAATACATCTCTCTCAAGTTGGTCAATTGGTCGTGGATAAGTTAGTTTTAGAATCCATCCCTATCTATTGGATGACCCTTACATGGATTCTCAAAGGTGTTTTGGAAAAATACAAGAATATTTCCTTCAAATACCTATAGGATGTGAATTTCCAATCCAAAAATGTTGGGTGGATGGGGGCTTAAAAATATCTTTTGCTTTACAGAAGCTCTAGCAACAAAGAGTGTTTGGAGATTATTTTCCACAAAAAGTATTTGGTCAGAGGTTGCGATTCAAAAGTACATCAATCCCATGTCCCTAGAAGGCTGGATCAAAATTCTCAACAAGTCAAAAGGAAATATATCTATTGTCTGGCAAGTGGTTCTAAAATCTTTCGACCTGATAGCCTCTTATCTTGCCTAGAATATTGGAAATGGTCAGAGGCTTAGGTTGGGCTATGACCCTTGGCCTGGCAGTGAGGGACAACATATCCTACACCAAGAAATCATATTATTCATTCGGGATGGGGGTTTCACTTGCCTATCCCAAGTTGCAAATTATCGTACTACTACGATTTGGAGACAGGGTTGGCTTACTATTAAAGACTTGAATGTGCTTGTAGAGTTTCAAGAGGAATGGACGCATTTTGTGGGGGCTCTTGAAAGGGGATATATTAGGTTAAATGATCAGGAGGAAGAATTAATTTGGACTTTGTCCCCTATTGATATATATACTCCTAAACTGGGATACATTCACATCATGGCTCAAAATAAACTTGGTGATCCTGAATGGTGGTGGAGAGTAGTGTGGAAGGAAAAATCCCCCTCCCCCAAATCAAAACTCCTCATGTGTTGTATAATGGTTGGAAAAATTCCCACTTGGGAAGTAATGAAGAGAAGTTATATGGTTGGTTCAGGCTAGTGCTCACTTTGCAAAAACTCTTGCAAATATTTGGATCATTTTTCTTTTGCCCCTTCACACAACAAATTTAGACAGAGTTTCGAGCTATCCTTCACTTGCCTTGCAGATGGAATGGGGATCTCTTTCCAACTACCTGCTTATCATAGGAATAGGATCAAGTGAATAAGCTGATTTGTGCTCTCTTTTCATTATTTGTTGGGAGGATTGGATTGCCCAGAACCAATCAATTTTTAGAGATATTGTTTCCTACCCTGGAAAGATTGCAGTGCAAAGAATTTCCATCTTATATGATTATAAAAAATAAAAATCACTACTCTTATTAGTCATATCAGAGGATTTTTTTAATAATGAAATGCCCTAGGGTTTTTTCAATGGGGCTGATCAAAACAATGGGCTACAAGCTAGTGATGGTTTTATTCTCTTCATGTATGATCATCATTCCTATCATGTAAAAATTGGTCTTGGTAGTGGCACCAACAATTGGGCTGAAACATTAGCCTCCGGGTCATTAATTACTTTTTTCAGGGAGAAAGGGTGTGAAAGTTTGCAAATTATGGGGGAACCTTTGTTGGTGGTTAATTGAGTGAATGGTGTGCAACATTGCAGGAACATTTATTTGGATAACATTGTGATGGATATCATAAGGCTATGCCTTTATTTTGTTCACTTCTCTTGCAGGCACATATACATAGAAATAAATAGGGAAGCCGACTAGCTTTCTAAGAAAGGCCTTCTCCAGGACAGGGGCCTCTCACAGGTGACAGAACACAATGGTACATACCACTATGAGTAATATCTCAAACCATATGTGGATGGGATAAAAGTTTCAAGGGGGCTTGGCCTAGCCCCATGATGTAGGCCAAATTTTTGTTTCTATTTTATATGATGTTGATACGAGTAGATATGGTCACTTGGCTGATTAATTTTGTTTTGTTTGGTCACTTGTCTCCTTAACAGTGAGTTTTTTCATAAATGTCTCTTCCCTTCAAGGGCATATCTGGCACAAACTCTAGATTGGATTCTCTCAGACTCTACATGGCAACATGTTTTGGATAGTTCTTTTGTGATCATGGCAATTCTTTTTTTCTTTTTTGTTAGACAGTTTACAGTTTGGGCATGCCCCTTTATGATTTTGGGTATCCTTTCTTTCTTTTGTTTTCAAAATTGGTCAATCATGAAAATGCACTGGTCCCTTGAAAGGTGCATGTAAAAAATCTAATTTTATTAATCATATTAATGAAATGACAGCTTTTTCCTTTAAAAAAAAAACACTTGTTTTTTTACCTTTTTTAAATTAAGAGAATATAATTAAAAAAATTGTAATTATTTTCCCTACTCTTTTTTTTTTAACTCTACCTATAAGACACTATATGTTGGAGGACAAAAATGAATAAAGGTATTAAAGTATTAAAAAAAAACTCTAGGTTATGTAAAATAACTCTCATTTCTATTTTTTCTAAATCAAGAAATTATAATAAAAAACTTTTATAATTTTTTACCCTAAATTTTCTTGAAAACTTTGCCTAATAGATTTTATGAAAATTTGTATTAGGTGTTTCCAAATAACTTATGACAAATGCACACTATTAATCCTCATCATCAATATTTGGAAAAGGTAAAGATGTCAATTCACATAAAGATATCTAGTTACTTAGATATATAAATCAAAATCATTGAAACCAGATTGGATTTATATTAATTCATTATTTAAAAAAAAAAACCCTCATGAATAATAACTATTGTTTTTATTTTTATTTTAATTAAGTTATTATTATTTTAAAAATGTTTTATAAAAAATCTTCTATCTTTTTTTAAAACCTTTCTTTTTAAACCTGTGGATCCGGTAACTCATGAAGTATCTGAGTTAGGGGATTGTTGAGTATTCTAGTTTGAGTCCTAGATCAAACTCTTTTGCTTATACCCCACCTATACACAGGCAATATTTTATCTACTTTGTAAGTGAAAATAGTGACTCCCTAATGTCACTTACCATTTTTTTTTTAACTTTGCCTAAAACAAGTCTGATGATGCTGAAGACACAATATAATTAAAGTATATATTATAAAAAAAAAAAAAAAAAAAAAAAAAAAAAAAAAAAAAAAAAAAATTACAAAATTAAATAAAACAAAAAACCCAGATATGGAAACAACTCTCGTTTATATATTTTTTTTTAAAATTAAAAATTATTATATAACTTTTTCCTTCTTTTTTTTAAAAAAATTATTGCTTTCCTCTACTATCAAAGTGTCTTGCAGGCAAAGTTTTCACAAAAAATGAAAAATATTTATAGAATTTTTTTTACTTATAATCTCTTAATATAACTTTTCCAAATATTGGTGACGAGAATATTACAATAATTATACAAAAGTAAAGCCTAATTTCTCAGATATAAATACTATAGATACATAAACCAAAATCATTGAAATGGCATTCTCTAAATTTTGTTGATATATTTTTGCCTATAAAATAC
>APFE030847553.1:0-17699 GCA_000404065.3 Pinus taeda | reverse complement strand
CATCTTCTTCCTCTTTTAAACCAAAGATTATAAGGTTTAAGGTCCTTTTGTTACGTTCGTGGTCTAATTCTATTAATTTTTTCATTTCATCTTTAATTGGTTTAATATCTAACTTATCTACCGCACTATTTAGGGTGAGGCGGCTGTTAACTTTTTCTTCTAATGCTTTAATCATGTCTTTCATTTTAAGACCCTCTAAGGTATCAGCGTCTCCTTGCTGGGATGGTTGGTTAGTATCTTGGTTTTGTTTTTCTATAACATGCAATCTAGTCTCCATTGCCTCCATTTTATTCTCCAGTAGTTCTGTTTTATTTTCTATTTGTTTTTGGATAGTGTTTTCAAGAGATGCAAATTTCTTTTCCAGCACGGCTTCTAACTCTTTTTGTAACTTGGCTTCTCTTTCTTCTCTACGTTTCTCTAAAGACTCTATATACTCATAGAGGCCTTGTAGAGTAACTGTGCTAGGTCTGCCCTTGGTAATCCTTGGTAACTGTGGTGAAATATTCATACTTGACATTATATGAGCAAATATGTATTAGAAAAGAAAGAGGTAAGGAATGTGTGCACCTGGAACTAGCAAACCTGACTACAGATTGTCCGTGTCCACCGTAGACCGTAGACCAAAGATATGTGAGTTCAGAACCAGAGCGAGGAGTGCGGAAGGTATATCAGAGCTATATATAATGTTTGACTGTGAGCCTCAGAATCGGAGCCTCAAATCACTTTCGTTCAAATATGAGAGAATGCACAGTTCTAATGTGCTAGTATAATGCCTCGGAACAGAGCCTTGCATTCAAATATGAGAGCACCAAAGAGATATATGCCTCAGAACCGAAGCCTCAAATCCCTTGCGTTCAAATATGAAAATATGCAAGAATTAGAATGTCCAGAACCAGAGCGAGGATTAGAATGATAGAATGCGAGTTCAAATGCGAGTTAAAAATGCTGGATGGATTCAAAAGCTGGATATATATGCGAGTTCAAAGTGCTGGATATATATGTGAGTTCATATATATATGCGAGTTCATATATAATCTGTCATAGAATACGAGTTCAGAATGCCCAGAACCGAAGATATATATGCGCCTCAAATCACTTTCGTTCATATATGAGAGAATGTCCAGAATGCGAGTTCATATATGCGAGTTCATATATAATCTGCCATATATATATGCGAGTATATATATAATGTTTGACGGCGAGTTCAGAATGCGAGTATATATATGCGGTATATATATCCGCGAGACTTTATATAACCCAAGACTGTATATATCTGCGAGACTTTATATATAACCCGAGACTGTATATATATCCGCTGTATTTATATCGAACCCTTGGAACTGAACTGCACTGTATTGGAACCGGACCGAGGATTAGAATGATAGAATGCGAGTTCAAATGCCCAGAACCGAAGATATATATGCGCCTCAAATCACTTTCGTTCAAATATGAGAGAATGTCCAGAATGTGAGTTCATATATGCGAGTTCATATATAATCTGCCCCATATATAGAGTTAACATGAATATTAAAATACATGGGTAATTGGACATTTGGCAATTAGTGATGCTGACATCATCTAAGGTAAGAATTTTTCTTCTTTACCATACTAAGAAGATTGAAGATGAATATAATTTTTCCATAAATACTTAATTATATCCAAATTAGATATTAATTTTATAATTTTTTTTAGCCTTCTAAATTATTGAACCTATAATAATTTTATAGTATTAAGTAAAAAAATTATATTTAAAAAAATATCTTAATAATTTATTACTTTTTTATTCTATTTTCATTGAAATTAATAATCATTATTTAAAATTTAAAATAAATTACGAATACAATAATGTTTTATTAAATAAATTTAATAATATATTATTACTATTTATATATAAAAAAAATTATGAAGAAGATGTGTTATTTATAACCATCTTAAAAAAATGACTATTGAAAATCTTTTATAATTTTATAATTTTGTTTTTAATGTTGAAAAATTAGTTAAAACAACCCTAATATTATTTAATAGAAATTAATAATTCAAGATATTTCAAATTAAAATATATATTAAACAATTTTAAAAATTATTTATAATATGATTTTACTAAATTATTAAAATATAAAAATAAAATTATTATAATTAATTTTATCAAATATAACATTTACATATTATTTTTTACACCACATCAATGAAAATTATAAATGTCAAACTATAGAATATGATGATTGAAAATTTTGACAACACATTTAAAAAAATATTAAAATCAATGTTATAAGATAGAGATGTCACATTGTCATAAGCTCAAATATCCAATTTATTAAATACATTATTATTATTATGGCTGATAGTGTCTTGAACATGTGAATATAACATGTGTAATGGTTACATGATATTTGGTTTTTGGGTATTTGGTAGTTAATGGATAAAACTTCAGTGAGATTTGTTGTATTGCTTTTAGTTCTTTCCTTGCCAGGGACTATAGTAAAGTTAGTTCATCTTCAACTATTTTGCCAGGTTTTTGTAACTTAACCAAAGATTTGGCAAAATGTTGAATATTTCTATTTTTCATAAATTAAAAAATATTTTTCTAATTTTTCAAAACCTTATTTGTTATTTTCCATTAGTTGAATGAACCTTGATGTGACATAATTCTCTTTGTGGAGGGTGATTTATTTTTGGTATTTTTCAGTTCCTAACAAATCATTTAACGAAAAAAAACTAATTCCGTTGGCGAGTGCTCTAACACTAACACTGTTATTCTTGGCATTGCTACTAATTTTCCCAATGATGCCATAATTCATGGCGTCCAAGACCCTTATGTAAGAGAGGGGGTGGAGGTTGGGGAGGCTAGGGGGAGCTGGCTGAACAAATATCCATAATATTGATAAATTGTGTGAAGTGCGGAGGAAGGAACATGGGGATGGGTGGGGGCTGAACAAATCTCCATAATGTTGATACATTATGCAATGTGCGGAGGTGAGAAGGAATTTTTCTTCCTCCACACCTCTGCACTCTATACAATGTATCAGTGTTTCCTATTGGTAGCGATAATTATTTTCAGTTAGTATTCAACTGTGAACATGGTTTCTTGCTGAATTGATATCTTAATGTTTATATTGAGAAATTAGGTGTCTTCATTGTGATTATGCTTCAAATTTACTTACATTCATTACAACTTTGCCTGTGGACATGATTATTCATATGCATATAAACATTTTCAACACACTTAAATACAAGTATTGTCACTATAATTCGAAGTTATTCAGTACTCAATACATAATTTCACAATGCTTAATATCAAGACATGCAGTGAAATATAGTAAGTATAAGTGAACTATAATATTAGGTTTCGAGTTTTTATGAAACCAGCTCACAAAAAGATAGAAATGATATATGAATGCCTTAGAAATAAGCCTCTTCGAGGGGGAAACCTCCTTTACATTACACAAATGAACAATTCTTGGATGATACAAATGACAAGACCTCCCTTCTATATATAGGAGTCTAAGAGGTCATAATATAATAAGAGCTAACATAACAATAATAATTTAAGGGCACAATAATAACAATAGTGGGCTTCTATGGGGCACAATAATAATAATATGGGGACTACATGGGCAAAACAATATAATAAGGGTGTTGTACTAATAACAATAAGGGGTTACATAGTAGTACAGGGACCTAACATGCCCCTCTCCTTCAAAAAGTGTTGTCCTCAATGTTTGAGTAGTTCTTGATGCTTCTGTATAAATTTCTTATCCACCCATGTGGAATCTTCAGCGGGTAAGTTCTTCCAACTGATGAGATACTCTGAAATTGATCGATTTTGTAGTTGGCGAGTTCTTGTTTTTGTGGCTGCCCCAGGTTTCAATATGATTTTTCCTTCCTCGTCAAGTTCTAGACATATTGTTTGAACTAGGATCTTTTGCAACTTTTGAATGAGTGGCCACACTTCTTCTTCCTTCTTCCATTCATCCCTTGCTTCGTTTATCCAATCTTGTTGGATAATAGAAATAGCAAAAAACAATGCTTCCACATACTCATCCTTTCTTGAGAGTGCATCTACAACAACATTTTGCTTCCTTTTTTCTAGATGATTTCAAAGTAATAAGCCAACATAATTGCGACCCATTTTTTATGTTCTTCTAAAGATAATCTTTGTTCTAAAAAGTATTTAAGAATATCATGATCCATTTTTACCTTGAAGTGTCTTCCCATTAGGTAAGGTCACCATTTCTTAGGTGCATATAGTATTGCCAACATTTCCTTCTCATAAATAGTTTGCTTGAGATGTAGCCATAAAAATACCCAATCGCCTATATCAAAACTTCTTTCACTGCGATGTTGATCTGCCTGTTTTTTCATTTGATTCTACACCAAAGTGGCATTATCATTTAAAAGTTGGAAAACTTGTTGTTTATGCTCGATGTGATCTTTCACTACCTGAATCTTTTTCTTCTTGATATGTCCTTCTATCTTGAGAGTTTGAGGAGTGGTAATTTATTCCAATGCATTATAAGATATGGTTAGATTAATTTCTTGATGCTCGATGTGATCTTTCACTTCTTGAACATTTTTCTTCTTGATATGTCCTTCTATCTTGATAATTTGAGGAGTGGTAATTCCGTCCAATGCATTACAAGATATGTTCGGATTCATTTCTTCTTTCTCGATGTGATTTTTTACTTATTGAACCTTTTTCTTCTTGATATGTCCTTCTATTTTGAGAGTTTGAGGAGAGGTAATGCTTGCCAATGCTTTACAAGATATGGTTGGATTCATTTCTTCTTTCTCTGGGGTTCGTTCCTAGTGTATATCCTCTTCTTTTGATGTTTATTGATCCTTTTCTTCCTCCTCTTCTTTTGATGTTTATTGATCCTTTTCTTCCTCCTCTTCATAATCAATTTAAAATAATTTGTTCTAAGAACACTTATGAGCTTTAATGTATTTGTTATCACAATTGAAACAGAGTCCTTTTGCTCTTTTTTCTTCCAACTATTGTGGTGTCAACCCTGTAGGTTCTAGAAGGCTAGGAGAAACAACACTTTCATATTTATAGTTGTGAGGGGTAGAATACCTTGTTTCCATAATTTTTCTTTCCACTTTTCTTGCCAACCTGAATGGATTCTCCAATGAATCAGGTTCCCAAAGACAAAACTCATGTTGAATTTTTTCATTTAAAGTCCCTATGGAGACATCAATCCTTTGCTTCTTTGGAATATCATTTTCCCTTATATTCAATTTTTGAAAATCCTCAACGTGTTATGCCATTGAACACTTTTGATTGAGATTTATCAATTGGGTAAATAAATTGTTTCTCTTTGTATCCTCATAATGTGCTATCATTTCCTCTATGAAAATTGACCACGTAACAAGTGGTTTACGAGAACAAATCCCTTTATACCATAAAAATTGATCTGGTTATAAATACCAGGGCCCGCAATACCCAGGAACTTCAAACACTCTGTTAATCGCTCTTGTAAATTTTGTCCCTCAATTAAATAGGGTTGCTGCTGCAAACACTGTCTTTCACAAGTTGATGTCAAATTTACAAACAAATCATTCTTCCATGGATACAATCAGAATCGCTCTTACTCCATTGTGAAACAGAATTCAGGACTCCATTAATGAGTATTTAAACTTTTGCACGGGATAGCGTATTCAACGCTCAAGCTTGACATTTCTAGATTGGGTCTATGAAATCGACCCTCCTCCTATTCGAATCTTGACATAAATTTGCATTGATAGCAAATGCAATTCAAAATTAAAATCTCACTTACCCTCAGGAATTAGTAAGTGCTCTTGGCAATCTTTCCTCCAACAAATTGCGCACACAACCCCAGCAATCTCATACGATGAGTCTCCAAATAGCCTTCTGATGTTCCTTCCCAAAAGACAACCTGAACGTTGTCAATATTATCTCGATTCCAGAGGGCAAAAAGAGTTAGTTTGCAAACCGAACTACTAACAGATTCTGCACTAATTCCTTTCCAAGGTAATGATCGATCCGATAAATCTGCTCTTGGCTGAAAAGCTCACCTAACTG
This sequence comes from Pinus taeda, assembly GCA_000404065.3. NCBI lineage: Eukaryota > Viridiplantae > Streptophyta > Pinopsida > Pinales > Pinaceae > Pinus > Pinus taeda. The sequence continues at coordinate 11,656 of APFE030847553.1, read as the reverse complement.
ATTACTCAAATCCTCCGCCGATGTTAAGTCCTTTCCAAATGTCTTCTCAACTATAATCCGCGTCCTTCCCAATTAAAAGTCATGTGGCTCTATTTAATTTGAAAGCCACCACTGCTAATTTACCGAGTTTCATAGTCACGTTCTGCATCATAAATAATCCGCCTTTTCACGACATCGCCTTTTCTTCAAACTGTGGATGCAAGTTTCTTGGAGAAAAACTCCAAAACTCAATTCTATTATGCAGCAGCTTTACTTTCTTCCCTTCTTAGCCTGTAACATGATGAACTCATTTAATGGTTGCTTCTGCATTCTGCTGTTCACAACAAATCAATATATGGCAAGCTTGTGAGTTGGGTCCACTAATTGACATAAGACAATGCTTCCAATACAATTCGCAGGCAATAAAATTAGTCGGATTTCCATCCCAGCGCCTCCTAGCTGTCCTTCTAATGCTTCGATCCTATGCCATTACTCTGCGCAAACAGAGTATTACTCTGACTATACTAATATGAGATTCAGAGGCACAACAACATGTTATTACAATAAAGAAACGAACCAAAATGTTTCAACACACAGAGTAACATCAATCCGCCAATAAGAAGGCGACCCAACTTTCTTTATACACAGCACAATTCGTCTGATATGCATACACATTAATAGAACCATTAACTCCTATACACATCATAAACAATCATAGAGCAGGCACTTCATACATGCTAACATCATCGAGAATTCTATGTATATTAATATAAAAGCACAAGTTACATTCGAGAGACTTGAGCTCTCGTACAACCACACACATAGGCCAGATTTTCCTCACTAATGGCCTTCTCTCTCACAGGCCGACTCTTCACAAGCCAAATTCTCAATAATAGTGGCCCTCTCCTACTTTTCCTGTAGGCTTACATACATATATATAAAACTGGGATTGGATTACTAATCCCATACTTTCCCTAAATCACTCCAATAAAAGCTCTAATTTTACATGCAATGCATACAAAAGTCTCTTGAGGCTTTATTCTATCTTTTCCTATTTTAAAAACAAGAAAAGCCTCCTTATCCCTTAATGGCCCACATTCATTGCTTTTATGCCTAAAAGCTCTCCTTAGTTTCTATGTTCTCATTTATTTACTTTGAGAACATCTAGTTAATCACACTTAAAAGCCTAAATATTAAACTGACTTGTAACTTAGGAAAATAATTCTAGAAATGCTTGATCCCCTATGTTTATTATTTACAATGATTTCTCTTGGGCTGAATGCTCCTGCATCAGACTCCGAAGGTAGAAAAATTCATGATCTCCTGATCATGTGTTCAGATCTATGTTTGCCTGGATCCCATATCTTGTGTTGCAACTTTCCATTTGTCGCTGCTTCTGTCTGTTGTTCTTCTCCAGGTCTCCATATCTTATGTTGCCTTGCTCCACTAGCTACACTCTCACAATCTTTTGCTGTCTTTCTTTTGCTGCTTCCCTTTTGTTTTATTGTTGCTGGTCTCTTCCGGGATTCCTTCATCATCATCCGCCTCATCATTTCAATTTCTTTGTCTAACAGATTTTCTGCAGCATCTTCAATAAGACCTGTATTCACAAAACAATTGTTAGAATAAAAAATATAAGGCATCAGTGCCCCCATAGATTTTGTTGCTGCCAGTGTTGTCTCAACTGCCACCATGAATGTCACCCCACATGTTGCTCTAGCTTCCACTATGGATGTTGCTGCCTCCCAAAGTTCCTGTCCCTCTGCAACATTCCTTTGCTTGTCACCTGCAATTTCATCTGCAATTTTTTTCTCTGGTTTAGATGTCTCCAGCAAATATTTCAGCATTTCATCAACATGCTGCAAATTAACTCCAGCATATACTCCATCTTCCCCTTCGACAATCTTCAGAAATTGTCCATCATCCTCTTGATTGATTTTGGGAATCAAATAAAGTTCTTCAAATACTGTAGCTTCATCTTGTAGTACTGTAGCAGCTCCAAAATTTTCTTCAGGACTCAGCAAATCTTCACTGGATTTCTCCTCAGCTTTCTCTGGCAACACTTCAGTATACTGCTTTGATTTCTTTTCTGACTCCTCTATCATCACATCAGTATTCTAATTTGCATTTACCATGAGACTGTCAGCTAGTATCGATTTTCTACCATCTTCTGCTTCATGACTGTCATTCATAAAAACTCTATTCCCTTGCTTCTTCAGCAAATTAACCTGCACATAAGTCCTTTGTCTCTCCAACTCTCTTCTCTGGAGATCTAGTTTTCTATACAATTCAACAACTTCCTTAGGAGTAGAACTTGGAAAATTCACACGATTTTCCATATCGTCCTTAGTGTTTGACCCATCATCAGCTGGTCCTTTCTCTGCCTCAATATCCTGATTAGATTCCTTCTTCTGCATCTCCTTCAGAAATCTTGTTATCTCATTATCGATCTGAACAGCCTTCAGATTCAACTCTTCTTGAACAAATTCTAAAGCTTGTTCATGTCCCTGTTATGTACCTGCAAACATGTGCAACTCATTAGTTTTTAAATCACAAGACTTTTTAGTCTTGACTGCTTCCTCCATTATTTCACCAATGGAAACCTCCTCTTCCAACTCAACTGCTCTGAGTTCTTCCCGTCTCAACTGTACATCCATCATCTGCTCAAGCTTCCTCAGCTCCCCTGTTAACTACATGATTATCTGTAAATCTCTTTTATGTTGTAGCCTTTGCCATTTCACTCTCTTCCTCATCAGTAAACCATGTCTCTGGTCTTTCACATTTTCTCGTAACAACTCCATCAATAGCTCAAGATGAACTGCTATCTCAGCTTTCTCTTTCTCATACTCTTCCTGAGTCAACTGCTGTCTTATGCCATTAGCCTTGGCATATTTCTTCTCTTTTCTACTGTGGCCTCTTTCTGAACCTCTGCTCTCTCCTTTATGACTTTTAGTAGTCATCTCCTTCGCCATGAGTTCCTCACCTATGAATTGCATGAAGCCTCTACAACAACAAACTCTCTTGCTGCCACTTACCTCACCAATCCTTCCCTCCGGATTTTGTCTTTTGGTAATCATTGGTCCTCTGCTGGAACCTTTCGAGCATCCTCTACTGCTCCTGTAGGCTTCTCTCATCTGCAACTTTATTCAACCTCTGTTGAATCTTTAAGTTCTGCCACATTCACTTAGAATCCCCTACTGGACTCCTTTATCACTGCATTCTAGCTATGATCTACTTCTTCCCGCTGAGATTTTTTCACTATGCCTGTAAATCAAATTATCCAAGCATAACCTTTAAACTAGAGATAAATAACACCTGACAGCTCACCTTTCAAGATCCTGTTAATCTTGTTTCACTTCCTCAACTGCACTGCATCTTTGTGCTTCAACATTCATGAGTTCCAAACTCTAACATTCATTCATCACATGCAATTAACTTAACTTAAAAACTTGAATCTTCAAACAGAACTATTCTAGCTCTGATACCACCTGATGCAGTCCAGGGCCCGCAATACCCAGGAACTTCAAACACTCTGTTAATCGCTCTTGTAAATGCTGTCCCTCAATTAAATAGGGTCGCTACTGCAAACATTGTCTTTCACAAGTTGATGTCAAATTTACAAACAAATCATTCTTCCATGGATACAATCAGAATCGCTCTTACTCCCTTGTGAAACAGAATTCAGGACTCCATTAATGAGTATTTAAACTTTTGCACAGGATAGCATATTCAATGCTCAAGCTTGACATTTCTGGATTGGGTTTATGAAATCGACCCTCCTCCTATTCGAATCTTGACATAAATTTGCATTGATAGCAAATGCAATTCAAAATTAAAATCTCACTTACCCTCAGGAATTAGTAAGCAGTCTTAGCAATCTTTCCTCCAACGAATTGCGCACACAGCCCCAACAATCTCATAGGATGAGTCTCCAAACGGACTTCTGATATTCCTTCCCCAAAGACAACCTGAACGTTATCAATATTATCTCGATTCCAGAGGGCAAAAAGAGTCGGTTTGCAAACTGAACTACTAACAGATTCTGCACTAATTCCTTTCCAAGGTAATGATCGATCCGATAAATCTACTCTTCGCTGAAAAGCTCACCTAACTGATTACTCAAATCCTCCGTTGATGTTAAGTCCTTTCCAAATGTCTTCTCGACTATAATCCGCATCCTTCCCAATTAAAAGTCATGTGGCTCTATTTAATTTGAAAGCCACCACTACTAATTTACCGAGTTTCATAGTCACGTTCTGCATCATAAATAATCCGCCTTTTCATGACATCGCCTTTTCTTCAAACTGTGGATGCGCGTTTCTTGGAGAAAAACTCCAAAACTCAATTCGTATTATGCAGCAACTTTACTTTCTTTCCTTCTTAGCCTGTAACATGATGAACTTGTTTCATGGTTGCTTCTGCATTCTGCTGTTCACGACAAATCAACATATGGCAATTTTGTGAATTGGGTCCACTAATTGACATAAGACAATGCTTCCAATACAATTCGCAGCCAATAACATTAGTCAGATTTCCATCCTAGCGCCTCCTAGCCGTCCTTCTAATGCTTCGATCCTATGACATTACTCTGCGCAAACAGAGTATTACTCTGACTATAATAATATGAGATTCAGAGGCACAACAACATGTTATTACAATAAAGAAACGAACCAAAATGTTTCAACACACAGAGTAACATCAATCCACCAATAAGAAGGCGATCCAACTTTTTTTATACACAGCATAATCCGTCTGATACGCATAAACATTAACAGAACCATTAACTCCTATACATATCATAAACAATCATAGAGCAGGCACTTCATACGTGCTAACATCATCGAGAACTCTATATATATTAATATAAAAGCACAAGTTACATTTGAGAGACTTGATCTCTCGTACAACCACACACACAGGCCAGATTTTCCTCACTAATGGCCTTCTCTCTCACAGGCCGACTCTTCACAAGCCAAATTCTCAATAATAGTGGCCCTCTCCTACTTTTCCCGTAGGCTTACATACATATATATAAAACTGGGATTGGATTACTAATCCCATACTTTCCCTAAATCACTCTAATAAAAGCTCTAACTTTACATGCAATGCATACAAAAGTCTCTTGAGGCTTTATTCTATCTTTTCCTGTAAAACAAGAAAAGCCTCCTTATCCCTTAATGGCCCACATTCATTGCTTTTATGCCTAAAAGCTCTCCTTAATTTCTATGTTCTCATTTATTTACTTTGAGAACATCTAATTAATCACACTTAAAAGCCTAAATATTAAACTGACTTGTAACTTAGGAAAATAATTCTAGAAATGCTTGATCCCCTATGTTTATTATTTACAATGATTTCTCTTGGACTGAATGCTCCTGCATCAATCTGGTTCTAAATAATTAGATGAAATACATACCTTTTTTAATAGTGGTACACCATGTAGATCAAAATATTTCTCCATTTGTAGTATCCAATTTACCGGATCCTTGCCATCAAACTTCCTCATCTCTCATTTTCTTGATTTTAGGAGATCGATATTGAAACGACTATAACTCTGTAATTTTGGATCTTTAAGTTATGAAATTTCATTCTGTAATAGCCCTCTGCGTCCTCTTTCTAATGCCACTAGTCTAATAGAAATTAGATTGTCCAAGAATGAGTTATGCACAATCTCCCTAAATGACCTGATTATATACCTTGTCAAAACAACGAACTTGTCTGAAGTTCAACATGTCACTTTTTTGACATTCAGATCTGAAAAATATACATAGAAAGCAGCTGTCCATCCTCTTTCTGCAACTTCTTACGAAATTTCAATCTGATGCTCAGAGAGACAGTTATGACAATTTTCCCCAAGTCACCTATTTGGGATGTAATTCGGGAGCCTGTAGAAACCCTAAATTTCTTGGATTGTATCTCCGAAAAATATAACGAAACAAGATTTGAAATTCGAGCCCAAGCTTCCCCATGATTTCGGATCAAATGGGTTTTAATTTCAGAGTCTGAACCTTCGTAGAAATCAAACTATAATGAAAATACCACGATGACATGTTTGAGATGAAATTTTGGAGCTTGCAAAAACCCTAATTTCCTCAGATCATATCTCTAAAAGAGTAGCGAGACAATATATAAAATTCGAACCGGAGGTTCAGAATGATTTTTTCTCACATGGGTTTTTGTTTTAGCCTCTGAAACTTCGTAGCGAAAAAGTTATAGTGAAAATGCCACGATGACGTGTTTGGAATAGCGAAACCCTAGAATCCAAAGCTCTGATACTAAATGTTATGGAACTAACTCACAAAATGATAGAAAATATAGATGAACACCTTAGAAATAAGCCTCTTCGAGGGGCAAACCTCCTTTACATTACACAAATGAACAATTCTTGGACGATACAAATGACAAGACCTCCTTTCTATATATAAGAGTCTAATGGGTCATAATATAATTAGAGCCGACATAACAATAATAATGTAAGGGCACAATAATAACAATAATGGGATTCTATGGGGCACAATAATAACAATAGTGGGTTTCTATAGGGCACAATAATAACAATAAGGGGTTACAGTAGTAGTATAGGGACCTAACACGAGTGTTCCCAACTCATCCTTTGATCCATCGCAGTAAGAGGAGGACAACGATGACAATGTGTTGTGAGCACTCCGAAGCCGAACTAATTTCTCTACATAGGTAGGCCTGACACAGTGATTACATATCAACTCCTGCTCATTAAAATATAGAGGTTGGTAACTTTGTTTTATAATATCATTGAAATAAAAAATAACACCCTAAGTTGTAAGAGGGACAAGGAAGATATCACAACTAAACTACAAATTTACTTTTTTTTCTAGAAGAGACCAAGTAAGTTATGCCCAGTAGCCAACACACAGAGAAGACATGTTCTCCAATTCAACAACGACTACCAAATCTCTCTCAATGCTGGAATTATTTTCTCAATAGCCTTTTTCTTACTGCTCTTGAAGAAAGCTATGCCTAGTAGCCAACACCACAAAGAAAGACATATTCGCCAATTGCATAGGTGATACCAAATCTCTCTCAGTGTTGAAGTTATTTTCACAATATCCTTGTTTTTAATGTTCTTGAAGTGATGAAAGGTACCACTCCATACATTTTTTACTATTTGCACAAAGAACAAAAGTGACCAACTTCATATCAGCTACTAAGAAAACAAGAACGTGGTATATACCAACAATATTAGCGGTAACGAACAATGTAATATTTTGAATAGTTTCAAGGATCATGAAGGAAATAATATAGAGGTGACTCCACAATCATAAGAGAAATACATGCAATTTTCTCAAGAAGAGGTGTAGTTGATGCTATTCTTAGGCTCAATTTCGAGATTGGAGATATATGCAGTTTTATTCAAGGGTAAATCTTATAAATATATTTAAAATATACAAGATTATATCAAAAAATAGAAATAAAAATAAATTTTTAAACTATAAAGATAAAGTATACAATTTTCTATTATATTGTTACTTTGTATATTTTACATCATAGTTACCAAATTCGGCCGAATCGGGCAGAAGAATTCGGAAATTCGGCGGTTCGGTTCGATTCGGTCAATAATACGCTAAAATTCAATTCAGTACGAACAACAACTGGGTAATTTTCATGATTATTTATCCTCCAACACGACGAGATTGAGATCGAGAGCCTGTTTTGTTTGTGTGCGAGATCTTCCTGGTTAGGATCGTGATGATAGGAGGTCTATGCGAGCCTTCCCCTCCTTAGAAGATTTATAATCCTCCATCGCGACCAATCATAGAAATCATCCCAAAATTGAAAATCCGACAATTTGAAAATTGCATGTCCAAATGGTCGGTGAAATTTTCTTTCCCACCTGTGTTTAATTGATCAGAGGAAATGAAAATTGTGATAACAAACGTCGTTGTTGCCTTTGATTATTCTTCTAATGTAGGCATTTAAGGATATCCCATTGTCTAAACATAATTTCGACTCGTAACCAGTGTATGGCGCTAGACAATACGGAAGGAAAGAACAAAGGAGTTTAGGAAATAAATCAACCTCAATCAACGTGAAGTGAAATAAAAAATGTGACAAAGAATATTTAAATGAAAAATAATTGGAAAACATAAGGTAAAAATGAACTAGTTTGGTACTTCAATTTTAATTGGAGAGTGAAATATTTAAAAATTTTGTGGAAATTATTTTATAAATTAAAGTCGCTATTTTTAAGTATTTTTTCTTATTTTTAAAATTTTAATATATATGGTTAATATAGCGTTATTGTGTAGAGAAGTACAATGAATAATAATAATTAAAATTTTAGTTGTAATAAGATTGGTTAAAATCTAATTTTTTTTTGTTACACAGATTTTTGTTGGGGAAATAATTTATATAGTTTTTAGATTTTTTTAGAGAGACGATTTTTGATCTATTATTTATTGTTGGTTATTAGGATCCCATTAACAATTATTTATTGATTGACTAACAAAAAAATTATAATGGTTTGAGACATGTTCTTTCTTTCTTGTTCGTGGAGAAAGGGTTTCCAGTTCCATCTTATTCACTTTCAATGAGGAAGAATTCTTTTTATTAATCTCAATTTCTAATTTTATTTGCAACTTCCATAATGTGATTGAAAACAATTTTTGAGGAGCATGAGTTTTTGAATAATAAGATTTTTAATTTTGATCTTTTAAAAATTATTTAAAAGGCTCTTTTTAGTAGTGGTAAGATGGATACTCCTTCGGTATTGAATTTTATATAGTTGAATTATTATAGTGGAATTATTTTCGTATCGAATCGAACTCAAATTCGAATTCGAACTTGGTAACTATGTTTTACATTGTCACTTTGTACTCTTCTACATAGTTAGATTTAATGTTAAACAATTAAATTTTATTTTACTTGTAGATTTTTTTTTTTTAATTGTCAACTAAATCTTGATCTTGATTTGTGCCACCTTTCAATTTATTAATCTTTATTATAACCTTAACAAATGACAGAAAATCCAAAAAAATAAATATACAAAAAATCATTCCACAAAAAAACTAAAAAAACGAAGAAGGAGATAACATACTTTTCTGTCCATGTTCCCAACCCTCCAATGCTAGCCCCCACGACAAGAGGACAACCACAACCGTGCTGGAGCAAGTTGTCATACCCAATCTCTGAATAAGCGTTAGGAGAGTTTTGCGTTATGAGAGTTTTCAGGTTCTTCTCAATCCATGGCAAAAGTCCTTCGGCAGAAGAGTTTCTCTAAAGTTTTTCAGAATTTCAAAGTCATATTTATATAGAGAGGGTTTTTTATTATATTTTTTTTTAATGTACCTATTGTTGGCCCAGTTTGGAACACTTATTTTTATGGCAGATGATATATTTATTATGTATTTAGGAAATCCTTTTTGTTAGTTAAAAAAATCTTGTGATGAAATTTATAATTTGTTATTATATTTCTATCATTTACTCTATATATTCTGGTTTTTATTTTTATCAAAGACTATAAATTTTCATTAATTTCCTTTGATAACTATAAAAGTTTGCATTTCTGTAAGAGCATTTTTTTAAATAATTTCTCCCCCAGTTGGGAAAGCGGCTACAGGACTGTGTTTACCATTATTTAACCGTCACTTCTCTATGTAAATTGAGTTTATTATCATTTAACTGTCATTTCTTTATGTAACGAGAGAAAACGTAAGCAAAGAAACCAAATGCAATTGGTGGTCAGATGTTCCAAAGAAAAAGAGACTTTGCTCGGCTGCACGCATCATGCTTCACAGTTGTCAAAGCACAATAAATGGGAGTGTCGCAAAGCATCCGGCGCACTCGAAGGCTCAAAATATCCTTTGAACCTTCTGATGAGTGATCTAGGTCAACTCCCCTAAGATGATCGCCATATCAGAATTCTTTAGCGGTGCCCCTTATTATGTTTTTTATTTCTTTCATCAATCATAGTTATCAAATTCGAATTCGAATTTGATTTGGATTCGAATTCGATACGATAAAAATTCGAATGAAAAATTTTCAATTCGGAAAAAATTCGATAGTGTAACATTTTTTAAATAATATATTTTAAAGATATTTTTAGCTATCTTCTTTCTAATTTATTTTGAATTTTATAAAAAAAAATATCATATATATGTTAATGAGATTAATAGTAATATGAATTGTTTCTCTCGAGTAAGCTCCATCATAAATACCATAATAAAAATCAGTTTAAGGGTATTTATCTATTAAATAATTAATAATTATTATTAAAATATTTTAACTTTAATTTTGATTTACATTTGATTTTACTTTTTAAATTTCATAAATCATGTAAAAAAAAATTCAAAACGTAATAATCCACACATAAAAATTACTTACAATGGCTATGAAATTTAACCATCTCAATAATACAGAAGTGAAAATATCATTTAACAATATCCTAAACCTTTGAATGCTATAATCAACCTACCTTACCTCAAAACAATCTACATCATCATATTCATATATATGCCACGCAATAAAAGTAATAACAGAGCGCACCTCCCTAACCCCTCCCCAACCCCCAAAAACATGGAGTGTGCGAATTTGCTTGGGGTGCACTCCCAACCCCAAAAACCTGGGGTAGACTCCTTATTAGCCTTTAACACTTTGGAATAGTAAGAAAAGTAAAACTTCCCAACCATCATTATAGGGAGAAATAGCGGCATGGCTTGTTTTAGTTCTCTCGTATTTCCTGCTACAAAATCCCCATCAAGGTGGGGTGAGAAAACCTAACATTCTATGGGAGCCAAATATGAGAGAAAACATGGACTCCCTGATTCAACAATCCAAGGTTCCATGGAAATCGCATCATTATCATTGAACTACGTGGATATAGTAACTTGATAGATATACCGATCGTAGAAACATCATCTGAATTTTTCAGCCAGATTTTTTGTTTGAGTTGTCGCAGAAGATAACGACAGAGTCCGGGACATTCATGTAACGATGGAAAAGCTGATAACAGATGCTAGCAGCAATGAGATAAGGCGACTTGCGCGCCGTCTACAGCCCAGCTGGTCTGATACATCCGTGGTGTCGTTTGTATCAAGCGACAGTGAAAGTATAACCTTGAGCAGAGAGTTCGATAACGTTCTTACAGCGGCCAGGATTGATTCCAATGCTGTCCTGACTTTTGATTCTAATCGCCCCACGGAAAATTCATCTGTTCGGACTCCTGCATACACTACGAACCGGATCGAATTTTATCGAATTATTCGGTATTCGAATCGTACAGGCGAATTTTCGTATTTTTAACCGTGATTCGGCCGTATTTGGTAACTATGTCATCAATTACGTTCGGCCAACGTGCTGACGGACACTTACCAAAGCAAAAGCATATTGGAAGATTGGAAGAATATTGGAATATTGGAAGAGGGAAAAAAAAAATTGTAGTTAAAAAATTATAGTAATTAATTAAATTATATTTTTTTTTAATTATTATTTAAATATTTTAAAATAATATATATATATTTTATTAGAGTAATAAAATATTTTAATGTCATTATGTATGGTATGTATTTTAATCATAATAAAACTGTAAAATGAGTTATATGAATATTTGTTTAATTTTTTTAATAGAATTAAATAATTTTTAGTAGATAAAGTATATGTTTATCTAATTGACATTGAAAAGAATCATAACAAGCTAATAATT